>JAUELE010244779.1:0-11176 GCA_031471655.1 Diodora aspera | reverse complement strand
ACATAGCTTATTTGAAGCTCTTAAACTTATTTACAATTTGTTTTGTTTTGGTTATTAATTTTGAAATGACCCACATTTTTAGGAGGGTGTTGGCCAAAGGACCCACACAATTTTGAGTCTAGAATGAACACTGCACTTGATGCTTGCTTTTAAAGTGCTTCACATTATTACCCTTGTCATTGAAACCATCTACAATCTACGACTCCACTCCCTGGGGAGTATTCCACCTAAGCTGCCTGTTTTTAATACTCAGATACCCCACAATTACCCATAACTTTTTCCGTTGTTGCTACTCTTAATTTCACTTTTGCAGGTATCGCCGCAGCTATGACTCCGAGTACACTGCCCCGCTTGTAAACCACCATATCTGGCCCTGTCTCGTGCAAGGAATCAAAACAATTGTTAAAGGCGAGGGCCTCACTCGTCGTGGTGCTTCACTGGTATGTACAGGAAATATATCTCCATCTAGCATTACATCGTGTAATATTATGTTACACCAGGACAGTAAATCCACTCCAAATATGTGTTTTTCAACAGTACAACCACTTTCGTTAATTTTATGCTGTAAGCAGATGTATATTTTTGTGATTATTATTGTTATTATTATTATTAATGCGCGTTTATAGTATCAATTGTCAGCCATACAAAGAATGCTTGTCGAAACAAGTGAGTTTTTATTTGGCATTTGAATGATGGAAGATCAGTGGTGACTCGGATCTGGACAGGGAGCCTGTTCCATAAGTATGGACCTGCAGACTGGAAGCTCCTTGTGCCGTTGGTATTGTTCCAACACTATCGTAGGGTATGGAGATCTCAAGATCTCTGAGTTCTACTTGCCTCGTATGGCACAATGAGTAGATGATAGATAGTCTGGTGCAATACCAGGATAATCAGCTGAATTCTGTAAGTTACGGGAAGACAGAGAAGTGATCTGTATATTCCACTGCTTGTGGCATACTTATTGTATTAGTTTAGGACAGAAATCCAGTAAGACTTTAGATGGAGTAGTTGGTGTTTTGCATTCAAGAAAGCTTTCAAAGAGATGAACTGCTAAATGTAAAACTGTTTTTATAGGGTTCTTCCGGCCGAAGGAGCCGAAGTCCTACTCGTAGCCTGAGTCCTGGTCTTCGCTCCCGTTCAGTGAGCCCTCTTCGACGCAGCCGCTCCCCAAGTCCTCGTCGAGCTCTGAGCCCACTTGGTCGCCGTAGTCCTGCAGGTCGGTGGATTTGAGCCCATTCTGGTTCCTGTGTGCCTAATACCACCAGCACCTGAACATTCAAGAAGTGGTTGGAAATGTATAACTTTGTTTGGTAATTGAAAGGGTGTCACAGTTTCACAATTTACACAATATTTATAACATCTATTTATATTTGAATATTATTGAAGCTTTCCAAGATTTATGAAATTTAGCTCTTCTTTCAAATGGTAGTTTTGAACTTTTTCTTCAGGAATTTTGCTGACGACCAGATGCCAATTAGTTTAAAAATTCATTTGATCTTACCAATGTATGGCACCCATTCGCCCAGACCAGAATTGTGACATGGCCTGTAATGCCTATAACCACCTCATAGAGTAATTTCTGTATAATTTTGTTATTAATATTTTTTACATGAGTGCATGTAGTGGTTGTTAGTATGTTTGTATTTTTGGTCTGAAAAGTTATGATGAACTGGTTGTTTTATCTTTGTTAGTGAATTTGGTAATTGAAAATGTGTTTTGGTCTAGAAGGGAAAAACTAAAATATTACAAAGAAAAGGCTGTGAAACTTTACTCTATTAACATTTTAATTATTAACAAAACACTGCATGCCACAGCTACTACATATGGAAGGCTTTGAATAAAGCAATTCATTGTTTGCCGCATTCATATTACACAGGCAATGACTTTTCAGAAATAAAGTATAGGACTGAAGTTCAAAAGAGATCTTTGAGTTGTGACGCAGACATGTTTGTCTACAGATGTAATCTCTAAAGTCTGACACCAGTGAAGGGAGGATGATTGCTATGATTGAATACTAAATCAGATAATTTTATTAAATCAGTATTTATCAATTCATTTCTCAGCAGTTTCCAGAGAATTCATTTTCAAATCTTTGGAAGACAAAAAAACTAAAAAATTCAACAACATTGCCTGTGATTTATTAGAAGTGGTGTTTGACTGAGGGGAGTTTCTTCCTTTTCAGATTATTAGCAAACCTTTGCCACACCATGCACATGGCTCTGTCATTACTGCCTTTGGTAGTAACTATATACTAAATGTTGTGATCAATATTGTCTCAGTGCTAATCAGTCTCACTCTTTTCACTGTTCAAGGGCACAAACAACCTAACCTTGAGTTTACTTTTCAGTATTTTAACATGAACTGTTCCTTTGAACTGTTAACATTTATAAAATCTCTTAAGATTTGTATCTTGAAATTATTCGGTTTTGGTTACGCTCAATTTCCGTTTGGAAATGTTTTTGGAATTCAAGTAAATTTATATTGTACACCATAATTTCAAGTTGTCTGTGCTGATATTAGCTAGCTCTGTAGATGTAGAATACTATGTCCACATACAGTGGAGAACTGATCCGTCCAAACCAAACTGTGATAACACTTGTCATACCTCTAACCTCGTTTACATGTTCCGCTTCAGGCTCTCTGTCTCCCTCAAGACGATCCATCTTGCGCTCCCCCTCCACACCCTCCAAATCTCTCTCTGTTACTATCAGGTAACCTTGCGTGACTCTCCTAACATCAGTTTAATATTATATGAATGTGTAAGTGTGCTTGTATTCATGAAAAAAGTCTGGTTTCCATATACACGTAACAGCCGTAAGCCTTGACCCGTAACCCATAGGACACTGCTGGTGTTCTTCCATTTGTTGAACTGTCTTCGGTGCATCCCACTGATTAGAACACTTGACCCAATAGCGTCATATTTTTTTCAATTTAGTTGGACAGTTATTGTGTAAATGCCACTGGTCGCCGCAACAAGTTTTCATTGTTTACAATATCGTAAGTGCCAGAAGAGTTGAACTCAAATCAACTTTCCCGGGACCACCAGGCCTGTAATGTTTCCACATAATTTTAGACTACTGCTGGCACACCTTTAGGTAGTTACGGCTTGGGGGCAGTTATGGGAATTACGACAGTTATGGGTATATGGAAATTAGGCTTAGTAAGTTGAAACTTAGGACTTATTCAGTCGCAAATTTTGCCTTTTGGGCCCCTTTGTACCTGGTTCTTTTGCTTGTGAACATAATTTTTTATTGTAGCGCTGAAAACCGTTCTAATGTTGATGATCTGTAATCTGAAGTGTGATTTTCTTTTGTCCCATTTAAGTGTATTAAATAAAATGTTTGCTTCTTGATATAAAATTGTCCATTTTGAACAAGGAAACACTCCAATGTTTTTACAAGTTCCAACTGTCTCAACATGATCACTGAATCTGGTTTTATGTACTTTTGTGGAACTAATTATAGTATTAACTTATTTCTCATATCTCTTTCATGAGTGACTATTTATAAGCTATATGGAAAACATAATAGATCCAACATATCTTGTAGACCATTATCTTACTATATTTGTATACCGTTCTTCCTTTTTTGAAATATCTATACGACAGATTATCTCAAGCAAATTCCTAGTTATACTGATTATTTGTAATAAAGTTTTAGCAGTTTTCCGATACGAGTTTCGTTATTATTATTTATATGAATTGATCAGCCTTGTTTGCCACTTTCACAAGTTCTTGGAAATGTAACTGGGTTGAAGGGACATAATCAAAGTTGCGTCCTGTTAAAAGCATGTTTTTTTTACGTTTTGAGTCGTTGTATACAACACATTTTTCCCGATTTTTTTTAACACCAAGCTTCATGCAGATTTAAGCGATAAACAGAAGGGATTCCCCAGGATGACCAGGGGCTATAAATATATCTCACATTGACACGCACCTTCTGATGATGTTACAACCTGGTTCTGGGCCACTACTACACATTCGCTACATTGTAGAAGATAGCAAATGCCCAGCATCAGGCTGATGAAATCACCAGCTTTAACTCCAGCCAGTATGATTTGCGTTTGATAAGGTGTAGTTTACGGTCCACAGTGCCATTATTATATTTGCGGAAGATTTTTTGTTGCAAAAAGAGGGATTTGAACCCATACACAGCTTTTGTTTGCTGTTCCAGATGCAACTTTGATTATGTTCCTTTATATAGGATACGCTTAATTTAATCACGCTTAAGGGTTCGGTTTCAAATGACATTAAATTTCATAGTCCAATCTACGCTACACCACTCGTAAAACAAAAGCACAGTAGGTTTATCTCCTAAATGTCAATATTTTATCAGCAGATGATTTGTCTATCATGGATTCTGTATTTTTGACCCAGTTAACAAGTCCAGTACCCATGTTTTAATGTACAGACTGTCAGGGTTTCCCTCCTGCAGGTGCTCATGTTTTAATGTACAGACTGTCAGGGTTTCCCTCCTGCAGGTGCTCATGTTTTTCATGCTGAGCAAGTACCTGCAAGTCCGACAAAGAAATATACAGACCACCATAACCATTCTATGTTAGGCTATTAGGGATGCCATGACAAAGAAATATACAGACCACCATAACCATTCTATGTTAGGCTATTAGGGATGCCATCTCGTGTGCTTGCAGTTCTGGAACCAATTCTCTGAAAAGATTATTTTTCAGTGAGCAGTGTGAAGCCAATAAATCGTGTTTAGCTATCGGTATCCAAATGGAAGCTGAGCGAAGACCTGGTCATCGGAACAATGGTACAATCCACAACCTTTCTCAAGTTGCCTGCTAGGTGCTATGAGGTTAACTTTCTCATTACCATCACTTTCCATTCAGGTAACCAATTTCTGCTGGGCACTGAAGCAATTTACGAGCAAAGCTACTTGCTCCAAGTGACACCATTCATTGACATAGCCAGTGTCTCAGTCGTGACAAATGAACAAATGGACGTGACAAATGAACAAATGGACGGAGACAATTTCTATATCCTCTGTTAACTTCATTAGGTGGGGCACAATGAACAGACATCCTGTGGGTGACTGTGAAACGCACATCCAGAACCACAGACTGTTAAGTTCATGTTGCATATGAACCACCATACCACTAACGAGTTTAGTGATGTGCTCTGATCTGGCTTGATGGGTGCAATGGGCCTCCCAGACTAAATCAGGTAATCCATGTGTGGGTCCATGCTCGGTTAAAGATAATCGTTAGTCATTTCATGAAGCAGATAAAAGTATTATCTACAAATAGCATAGCTTACATTAATGTCAACAATATTTACATGGTTCTTACTGCAGTTGCCAGACCAAAAAGGGGGTTGATATTCGGACTTTACAGATCCCAGGCCGGGCTAGTCTCAGAAATATGACTTACCGGTAGATCTTCTAACACTGCAAGGTTTAGTGGAAACACTGAAGCTTGGCTTAATGTCTTGTAGGAGTTCAACAAAAGGGTGACCAAGACCTTACAATCTTAAGACCTGTCTTGTTTCCACACGATTTAACAAAAGCGGCTAACACTTCTAGGTCGTACTGGTCAAGTGGGGTCACAAGGTCATTGCTGTTCAAAGTGGGCAAGATGTGGTATCCCTATCTGCAGTGGTTCAATGTGTTAACATATCTGATCAATACGTCAGTGATCTTCAGGAAGAGGAGTCTGAGATCACTAGCCCCAACCCACCAAACTGTGCTCCATACCACTGGTTAGGATTTTGAAACAAATTTTGTACCCTACACCTGATGTTTAAAAGAAAACAAAACACCAAAATTTTGTAAGGACGTATTAATTTTTGTGTTAGTGAAGCACGATTTGAAAAGTTTTGCCACATGTACACATGTAAATGCTTGTGTGAGTAAATGAATTTTAGTATTCACTAGAATTATATTTTATACGTATGTATTTATAAAGAGATTGTTTGGTCTTGATGTAAACACAAGCACTAGCAAAGACCAAGGTCAATGGCGTCAGATCATAGTACATGTACTTGACCGGTGGCAATGGTGTTTGCGAGCTACCATACTGTGCGAAGCTTGCCAAGCCACCTCAATCTTCCAAGAGTTAGCTCCCTTACATTCCAATGATCTCCCAGAAATTAACAAGCAGATGAATTGCTGATGTCTCATGTCTGAATATCTGATGGTTCACAACAAAAATACCTACGAGAACTACATGATGTAAGCTTAATTATGAAATAATATCAGCTAAAATGGGTAATTATCCAAACAGGACATGATAAACTCTCTGAAACTCAACAGTGACAAAACTGAGTTCCTCATCATCAGCACCAGGGCAACTCTCAACAGGCTGTACCTGCCCACACTCCATATTGATGGCTGCAGCATCAAACCAAGTCCAGAGGTCAGAAACCTGGGTGTGATCTTCAACTTGTCTCTGAATGCTGACTCACATATTAACAAGCTACGTAAGAAAGCGTACATCAACCTGCGTAACATCTCACAGATCCGCCGCTTCATCAATACTAATGCAGCTAACATCCTAGTCCAATCGTGTGTGATTCACACATTGATTATTGTAATGGACTCTTGGCAGGAATTCCAAAACAGCGGATTCAGAAACTGCAACGAGTACAGAACAGCGCAGCAAGACTAACAAGGAGACATTGTCGTCAATATCCCTCGCCATGCATACATTTTTCTTATTTCTTTTTTTTTTTACATTTTAGAGTGACCATAAGATAAAGGGATTTTATGTCGAAAATTCAGTTTATTTTTATTTCTAGCAGTACTTTAGTAAAATATTTTGCCTGTACATAAAAATCTGTAGGCCTCCTGAAATGTTTTGTTTGACCCGAGTCCTGTACAAGTGCTGTAACTCTAAATGACCCATCAAAGGTGTCTATTTTCAAATTCAATCAACATTGCTATGGTGAGAATATGTATCTAACATAAATTTTGCTCAATATATCTTTGATACCTTCTGAGAAAGCTGTCTTCATTGCACTACATACGCAAGAAGTCAAATAAAGCAATCAAGGGCTATAACTCTGTAAATAATTCACCCAAGGCGCTAATTTACGGACTCAATCAACATCAACATCGTGAAAATGTGTGTGACAAATTTCCTTGATGTAGCTACAATACTTTCCAAGAAAAGCTGTCTAGAGTACAAGTGTGACAGAATGACGAACGAACGGACGGACGGAATTCCAATATCCCCCGCTACCACTTCGCGGCGGGGGATAATAATGCTGGCCACTAAAGTCACAGATTGCTATTTAACTGCTGACAACAGCAATCAGAACAAAACAAAAAAATTTGTACATCTTTTACTAACCTTCTACACCTTATCATCAATCTTGCAGCCTTGCCAATATATTCCGCAGAGCTTCGCGGTCGATCCTCAATCTAAGAGTAAGTAAAGGTCTCATGATTCTATGTGAGCAAAGATTAAAAAATTGTGGAAATTCTTCATTTACAGATTAAAATCTACTCTAATATTGAAAATCTAAATGAATATTTCACAAATCATGAAATGTATAAAATTTGATTGTTGTGAAACACATTATCATAACTTAACTCATGCTTTGATCAGTTAGGCGGAGTTACGTACAATATTTGTTTTGTGCAGAGTTAAAATAAGAGTTGAGGTGAGATAATGTTTTACGTTGCAAGGGCAATATTTCAGCCGCAACACAACGTGATGTCCAAGGTGCATACCGAGGGAAAAGAAAGTTCATAACAGAGATTGATAGCAAAAGTGAAAGCAAAAGATCCCTATTTTAGTCGCTTTGTACGACAAGCAGGTTACTGGGGCGCTATTCTAACTGAATGACATTATGTCACTCTCTGGAAGCCCCAACGGGTAGTTAAAATAAGATAAAGATTCATATAAAAACATTAATTCTTTCTAAAATGAGACTTTGAAATCTAATGTAATTTTGTGCAATCTTTAGACCATATCATTAGTTTCTGCTGTCACCCACATTATGTTGAGACCAGTGTTTCAAGGGAGAATGTACCCAGACAGCAGGCTGACCTACAAACCGCTGTACTACACTGCGTCCCTCCTTCCACAAAAGATCACCTCTCACCTCTACAACATCACAAGCCTTCAGATACACATCAATTGCTTTCTCAGGATGGTTCAACTCCACCATTCTGTGAAGAAAGACACAATGAAACAGGTTGAAAACAACAAAGTTAAATAATAAATTTATACCGGTATCAGTCATTCAAAACTGGAATAGAAAAAGGCATTTGGTGTCTCTAAGATTCCTTGTCATAAAGTATGTAGTAGAATTTTATCTTCATAACTTAGAAATATTCTGCTGCATAAACAATGTAGGATTTATGAAAATAGTCACACAGAGTCAGATAGTTGCACAAGTGGGATTTTTACCATTGCTCTTTAAAATCTGAAGATAATAATGTTAGGTTAGTTCTGGTATGGCTTGTTCAAAGCGCTCAGCATTATTACTTAGATAAAATTACTTTCCAGCAATTACTTTCTTTCACTATTAACTTTAGAAATGTATACTATAGTCACATACATCAATTGTGGTTGTGCGTTAGCATTGCTTAATGTTAATGAGACTCAGTCACAGTGCTCTTGTGCATATTTTAAAAAATGGAGGATTTAAACTTATCTTCCCCATTTCTTGACCTATCATAAAGATAAACCACTCATATTTTCACGATTTTGAAACTGCTAGAAAAGTTCAGAATAAAACAGGAGCTGTAATGTTTCAAGTTATCATCAACCAGTGTACGAATTAAGCAGTTTCTGGTTGTCCTTGACAACCAAAACATTCCATGGCCAACCTACATGCACAGAAACAGTTATCCATTGGACAACAAAGATGATGGCAACAATTGCTGCAATGACTTTAATACGAATATGTAGAAATTTCCAAAACCGTAGGCCATTTGATTATTTAAACAGTCAAGTGCTAGTCATACGCTGAGTTTGAAATAACATTTGTTCATCGCTCCAGATTGGACAACCAAAATCTTTTGCCAACATGCTAAACTTCCACAACGTTGTCCATTGGACAACCATATTAGCTAGTTTCATTTTGTACACTGTCAATGATGTACAAATAGTTTCTTACTTGGCAGCTCTGTCGAGGGTGAGAGCGGCTGTGTCAGGGACGCCATGCTCCTGGAACATTGTAGCAGCCAAGTCCATCCAGTGTAGGCATTCGTCCAGCTCCTTATTATCCTTACAGATCATAGCAGCCTGTTCAAATGACCTACAACAGCATGACCACATGACATCTGCTTGTTCTCTTTTCTTCAGCCTACGTATTTTGTTTACCTATTTTCATGACTATCTTATGTATATACATGTACTGAAGTTCATTGCTTCATTAAAAGTAATTAATTATTCTGACTGGTGTTGCACACTAGTTAATTTCTGTGATGGCCCGCTCTACTTGATTGGACTTCTGGCACCATCTGATGAATACTTACCCTTTTCATAAAAACTGGACACACCAAAAGTGGAAATGGCATACCTAAAAATGAGGTACAGTGCCCAAGGGCACACTTGATATCTTCCTAATATCGAGCCCTGGAATGGCAACTCAAACCCAAGTCGTTAGCTAACTCTTGTGTACGTTTATACCCAAAATATTTTTCAGACAATAATTATGAAAGTTATATCATAGTTTCATGTATGTTTAAGAAATGAATAATATAGCCCTCCAATATTTTCTGTAAATATATATGAAAACATTAATTTAATGAAATATATGCCCCCCAAAATTCAAAGTTTTGTAAACAAAATGAAAATACGTAGCTAGAAAGCTACAATTATAACTACGAACAAAAATATAGCCATGGTAAACACAAGCACCAAGCTTCAGACTGTGGAAGACTGAGACTCTGGACTCAGCCAGTGCAGGGCTGGACTCTTTGACAAGGAACTTTACTCCTGGTCCACTTGTCCCAGTCTGCCCAACTGAAAATGGGTACTGGCACTGTGCAGACTCCTGTGGGAACCACATGCAAAGATCCTGGATCATAAGCAAATTTCAAAGTATCTCTAGATACAAGTATATGCCATAGGATATCATAGAGTATTTGTACTTACTTAGCTGCATGAAACGTTCTGCAGTAAGTTAAGGAAAACAACAAATGAACATTATATATATATATACATTATACATTATATATACTTATATACTAAATATATACACTACAGGGTATTTTTTGTTCGGTTTCGCATCGCAATTTGTTAGTCAATTTCAGCTGATTGCTAATCAATTGCTGATGAAATGATGATCAATTCGCACAAAATGTTAATCATTTTCGTTCTGAGAGCAAATGCTAATCCCAACTTTCAAAACATATATATATATAAACCCTGATATAATAAACATTATATATAATTTAGTATCATTATACATACCGGTAATTAGCACTATTATTACTGTATAGCTAGCAGCAAAAATTAAAAAATCTTAAACTGAACGATTTCTCCAAGTTTGCCTTGTTTCGTTTTACCAAAGTTGCTTGAAGAAACAATACTGCTGAATTTTCTGACATAAAATAAAGTGTTAGAAATTAAGACTGCAACTATGGGAGTCCTTGTCATTGAGTTCATGTGAAAGGATCAAATTTATGCGGTCCTTTAACCACTTGGTGACGGACCCACAATATTACGAAAAAAAAAATTTGGTCAACCTTTGGGACCCGTAATTTTATGAAACACTATTTGCTACCGAACGTCCGCGGGACGGGACCTGCAATATTGCGTGTGCCGAAAAATTACGGAGATTTTTTTATTTATATATCGGGAAGATATTGTCTTTGTACCACCTAGCAAAAATTTCAATTTTTATGTGTAACTTAGTTTTTGAGAGTCAAATAACGGGTGAAATGTCAGTGAAAGCCGGGACCCGCAATTTTAAGGCAAAAATACTTTTTACCCCCCTGGCATATAATGCGGGGGGATATAGCTATCAGCATGTCTGTCTGTCCGTCCGTCCGTCCTTTTTTTGTTTCCGGACAATATCTCTGAAACTATTTGGGGCTTTTTGACACAACTTGGTACATACAGATACATTGGGTCCATGGTCTTAGGGGTTTACCTCAGTTGACATTGCCGACGAAGAAGACAGTTCTGGTGATGATGATGCCAGTTACAGTATCGATACGATTGAAGACAGTGACATATCTTATATATATACAGCTCAGAG
>JAUELE010244768.1:0-11176 GCA_031471655.1 Diodora aspera | reverse complement strand
AATCCTAGACTTGCTAAATATCTAGACTTGGGCAGGCTCCATTATCTTTGTATGCTTTAGGGTCAGGGAGACAGACTATACTTTCCCATACACGTCAGTTTATAATGTTTCGTTTCTTAAGGAAACGACCGATGCGGTATACTGTTGGAAATAACATACATAATACGAAAATATAATTGAACAATGTGGTCGTATGCACACAGGAATTCAATTCAACTTTTACAGAAAAATCTGTCTCATATTTTGTAAGAAAACATTGATTGAAGATTTCCTGCAAGTGAATAGTATGCCTTGGTTCAGATTCTTTATGTGAATGATATTTAGTGAAGAGTTTCATAATGATTTTGATTTTACTGTATATTGCTGTGCCAATATTTTTGTGTTTGGTACGGTCTTACTAATTTGGGACATTTGTTTTCTTGCCAAATGGAATGCGCCATCAGCAGTACTGTTGTTATATAAGGTCTTTAAGAACAATTAGCGTGGGTAACATGAAGTTGTGAGATGTCACAGGCTTCCTGGTGTAAATACGGCTTAATTTCCTCGTTTGTGTGGGAAGCATGTGTCTCCCTGTCGGGGGGACCCCGGGGGGAAATGCCGGGGGGTTACTGTGTTTGCCCGTCCCCAGACCTGAGCCAAGAGTGTCTTAGTGTTCACAGTGACGGTGGTTTGAAGTATCGGTTGGCAGCACTTGAGTTGGAGAACTGAACTTGCTTTCACAGGTCAACATGTCTAGTTACTTAAGCTATTCCATGTTTGAGAAGATGAATCCCGTGGTTAGAATGGCAATGAAAGTGTTTTGAATGATTCACCTTTCTGGTTTAATTTGTTGAATTGGGGAATATTTGCTTTACATGTTTACAGGATACGAACTAAAGTACAAAATGTAGTTTGCTGTCCGCAGAAGCTTGATGAGCTTTTATTGAGAAAAAAACACTTCGAATTTTAAAAAGTAACATCTATCTATCTGTCTGCCTTTGTCTGTTTGAAATTAACACTCATCGAGTGAACATAATTCGTTCGTTGACGGCACATTTTAAACAGGATTTAGAAGACAATGTTTCGTTGTGAACGTTTTGACCTGGTTATGTTCATATCTGATACCTTTATGAAAAACATGTTTGTAGGAAGATATGGCGAGAAATCCCTGCTTGTTGTTTCATCTTTTGTATTTAAAACCGTGAAACGTCTGACCTTGTAATAAGCCATCTGCATCTGTTGATAAGAAAGGTGGAAATGGAGACATTCTTTTGTGTGTTATACCTGGATTAAAAGAAGGTAAAGACAACAAAGATTCCAACACAAGTCATGCTGAAGGAGTGGCATTGTACCCGTCGTGTTCCAGCAGTCTTCTAGACACATTAACCATTAACGTCATCAACAGCAGATTCGCGAAACAAAACTGAAGTTGACAGCACACCAAGACATGTTGATAGTAATAATCAAGGATATATGTCTATCGGTGAAATTGCGCCTACTATAATCTGTTGTAAAACTATTATGGGTGAATCAACCAAAGCTGTTACGAACTTTGACAGTTGTTTTATTGACGTTTTGCCTCTGTTTGCAACAATCGACTCTACATGTTAATATTGTAATTGTTACTGTCTGACCGTGTGAAGGCGCGGTAGCCGTGAGCAACAGGCGTCGGACTCGTGATCCGACGATGGTTAGGTCCCGGGTCGATCCTAGCAAGGGACACGCCGTGTTATTATTATTAAATATAAGTTGAGCTTACCCACAAGTCCAAATATTGTTATGTAGGCCGAGCGGCGTACTCAGAGGGGTGGGGGGTCATTAAAGTTCGCGAGATTGGCAAGATGTACGCACGTCCAATTCATTGGACCCGTGCCTAAATTCTCTGCTTCACGGGGTAATCTACGTATCATGCATTGTAAGCTTGTATACTGAAGGAGGAGATGAATGAATGCATGATTATTAGACAATCAAAACAATGCGACAAGAAGAACACAGAGAATACACAGTACAGTTCTATATAAACTGTCATCCCTCCGTTAACAGTTGCATGCTCTAGGGGGTGATTGAAGTCATAGATTTGTGATATGGGCCAGTTGGAGATAATATTTAATAATAATAATTAGTTAATATCTTGGTACTAGTGTTTACCCTTACACGAAGTAAATGGGTGATATACGTGTTGGAATGGATGATATCCGTCCGTCCGTCCGTCCGTCCGTCCGTCCGGATTCTCAATATTTTTTCACAAACATTTGTGCGTGTGTATCACACTACACTAGTGGTGAAGTTGTGGTTTTTGCCACTTAAAATGTTCTAAAAATGAAAATAAGAATGTCGTTTACATGGAGTAAATTTCCTTTCCTGAGCAAGCTGTCTTTGCATTGAATCCTGCATTATTGATACATTATGTTTCCAAACGTGTCATCATATCTTCTACGTACTTTTGTAATAAACAAAATCTGCTAGTTCATTCCCCCCCCCCCCCCCGCGGGGCCAACTCTGTCAGCTTGTTTCCTTCGGAATGCCATTCATTGTAATCTGTCCGTGATTGCTGCAGCAGACCACACTCTGTGGTCCATCAAATTACATCAACAGTCCGTAGACCAATATTTACATAAATTGGACATACAACTATAACAAATTATTCGAATATGCAAGAATTTAAGCCAGCATTACCCGCGACGCTTGCAAGACATTGTTGATTTAGATACATTACCTTTTTCTCTTTTAATAATCCACCTACAAACACATCGCACATGAAACAACAATGGATTTGTCAAGTTAATTCCCTAAAAATGGTTATAATGCTATCTCCAATCCCTAAAAAGCATTGAGTTTTGATAATGACACAGAGAGAACTCTGTGCATCTCTTTGATCAAGTTTAAATCCATTTACTGAACATTATCTGCGAATGGCAAGGCGTGACGTCACGGAGTCTTTTTGCCAAGTAACAAACATAACCCCTTGAAGATTGTACATGTCTTGAACCTTTTTCATAAAGATTTTCCAGACATGCAAAACTTCACAAAGAAATCAACATAATTGTTACTTCTTTAAACATGAGTAATAAAGCTAAAAGACAGTTACATGCAACCCGGAATGTAACAACGGCATCTTAAACCGTGATTAACATAGCTGATACCGGTCATTGATTTGGGGCTCGGTGAACTGAGTCTTAGGGTCATCAAATCAAGCTTTATCGTCATCAAACAATAAAGCAGGCAACGGGCAACAAAGAATGTGGCACGTCGCTTCAAAACAGCAACAGACGTGCAGAAAATGGAGTCACTGGTCACATGAGAAGAGATTCTCGTCATTTTGGCTTGATCTGATGAAGACTTCATTTGCTTGTCCAATTAGTGACCTGTTGCATGTGACTCAAGTGTAGAAATACATTCTGCTTACTCTGAATATTGAGACACAGAGAAGCTGGCACACGAATAGAACACATTCATTGTCATTGATCAGAGAACAGGACTTGAATAAATAAATTATGCTTGTGGCCATCTACTGCAGTAGCTAGTCCCAACATTTTCAACGTCCAGTCTTTGGTAGCATTACAGCCTTATGACCTGCTGCATACGACACAAGTATGGAAGTTAATGCTGAATATTATGAGGCTCACGATGGCTTGGTTGGTAGTCCTGTCTATGACTGGAGTTTTTATATCCAATTTGCCAGTCTACAAAAGCAAGTCCAGTTAGTTGCTATTCCACATGTTTAGACAGTGAAGATTCCCTGTTGGTTGATGAAATTTATTTGACACGTGCAAGAACTCATGTCCAATTAACCCTGAAAGACTGTCCCGATAAAACGTTTAGTTTATGAAATTGTGGATTGTCGAAGCCAGTCTTTGAACGACCATACAGAAAAAAATCAAATCAAATCAAATCAAATACACATATTTCATAGACTAAAGTTTAGTCCAGGTGGCTTGCAAAGGTCTGGATAACATCCAGTGATCAGAACGTCCTTTGCAGTTAGTCACATGCCGAACAAGACTTGAACAAATAAAATGTCGTTTGAGACCATCTACTGCAATAGTGAGTCTCACATTTTAACGTTTTGTCAATGGTTGTATTCCACCATTATGAATTCTCGTGTACGTGAATGGTTCCAACCAAAATATTTCCATGATCAATTAAAACCAAAAGACTCTTGCACTTTTCGTTTTGAGGGGATTTAGTACGTGGAGGTGTTGGTCTGTCCTTGACCTTTTGAGGCTAATAGAGAAATTAAAGAGCATTACAATGGTGTTATCTAAATAGGAAATATAACAAACAAATATCAATTTGCCAAATAAGAAGACAACAAATAATGTCCTTTCTTTCAAGAAAAGATTAACAAACTGCTAACTTCTTATTGTCCACAACATGCTTTCTTTTAAAATGATTATCAAACTACAAAACATAATATGCACAGAGAGAGAAATATTATATTTGTTGTTAAAATGACATCAGACTGCACATTAGATCTCAGGTGAAGAGCAGGGTAAAACCAGATAGTTCTCTGCATGTGTAATTGTTTGCTTTGTGCACACTTCAAATACCACGCCTGCAAGCGGACAATAATATCCAGCCGTGTAGAATTTTGGATTAACTCGCAAAAATGCCTTCTGTAGCTACGAAAGAATAACATGTTTGTAAAAAAATTGGTCTTTCACTGTGAGCTGGAGATTGACATTAATCTTTGACTATTTGCTTAAAAAGGATTATGGGTTAGTGGTCAAGTGCATTTTTTAGTTCTTGGAATTAATATTTCTATTTCGATGGAAGACGTCAGGTGGAGAAAATAACTAACACACTTGTACTGTATGTTGTAACTTACAATGGACATATAAGAAAGTATCTGTGGGAAGATATTGCCAACTTGGACGTCACCAAGTTTTTATGTCTTAGAAATGAAGTTCTAGTTAAACCAATGAAAGACCTCAGGCCCCATCCGATGATAATGAAGACCCTAGGATATACAGTCACCCGCGTTAAGTCAACACATAACTGTTTATACTGTGATACAAATAAGGTTGAAGATGAGTATCATTTTCTTATAATTGTTCCTATCTATGTAAATTTGGGAAAATTGTACATAAAACAGTATCACTGATGTAAACCGCCTTATTTAAATTCTTACAGGTGATGTCAACAGAAAATCATTCTCAGGTTAAAACACTTACTAAAGTTATCTATGATGCCTTTGTCCATTGCTCAACAGTTCTGTAATACGCAACTATTTGGTGACATCTTCGTCATCTTGATCACCAATAAGTATTGCATATACCATGTTATTTGTAATTTGCCAGGGGTCAACAAGGCCCAAGCAATAAAGCTTTCTGTCTGTTTGTTAACAAGGCTATGTTTCTTCCTAGATGCTCAAGCAGAATCATTACGCCTTGCTAAAGATTCGTCCACAAAAGTCAGTTTGATAAATGTTTGAACAAATTTTACTAAGGCTTGTCACACGTCATATTTTAATTACTTACCTTATGCTAAATTGGTTTTTTAGAGTGTAATATATGAACAGTATTGTTGTAATTGTTACATACAATGTCTTCATAGTTAATATTTACATATAGAAATCTGTATCAATAAAGTTCGAGTTTCAGTATGTAGTTGTATAAGAGCTAGGGGTATGACAGTAAAGTACCTGTATGCAGATGTGAACAGATCATTTCGTTTAAGTAGACACACTTTCGGGCTCAACAGCTGAATGAACAAACATTGTTGAGATGTTATAATGTTGATCCTCATGCCGCTATCAATTGTCTCTCCCAGATGAAACTATCTCAGTATGATAATTGGTTCACTGTTTCCCAAAATACTGCGAGTTATAAATGACCTTGATCTTTGAGTGATCCTCTGCCAAATCTCCTACGTTGGCGGGCCTCTTTAAAACTGAATATAGACTCCGATAAAAGATACCCTGATTGTGCCAAATTGAACGCCCATCTCGTTTATTTCTATAATTTTAAACTCTTCATGAAAATAGATGACAATAACATCTGCTGTGTTTGAGTTGGCGGCATTTACTGGTACTCTAGATAAATAGAACGATTTTGCTGAGAAACCTTTGGAAATAAAAATTACAACTTTAGCACATATGACATAACAGAACATAACTCCATTACACACAAGGCTATTAGCCTACATAGCCTGTTGAGGTTTACAGGCAAATGACATTTGTGTATAGATGGCGGTAGTTACTTTTATTAATACAGCGGTATGTTTTCTAATGTTGCTAATTTTCATAAAATTGCTTCATCCTTGGACAAGTTTTGTCAATTATATTGTGAAGGTGTGGCTAAGAAAACAGTAAAGAATGTACCTATTTCTTAAATGGTTAAGATATAATATATACTTGTGAAATTCATCACCAATGTTAGGACTAATATAATGCATTTTGGCATCTTCTTTCTGTAAGAGGAGTGTTAATTATTCAAACGACCGGTGACTCCATGTTCTAATGTACGATACAAATACTCTTATTTGGGTAGTATGTCTTAACATATTTAACGTTGTGGTTGCTGGTGATAGATACTGGTGACGTCTTCTACTTCTTCTCAAAGTATTAAACCTTTAACATTACAGACATACGTTCGAAATAGCTTAACTAAGACAGCAATTTCTTGTATGTATAGAAATTGTTTGTTACAAGGTATAGCATTGCTTCAACTCAAAAATGAATCCAAAATGTCTTAAAATATTCAGAATCAGACTCAGAACACGAAAAGAATCTTTATTGACCAACTACATCAATGAACTCAATAATCACCGAGAGAACAGTGTTGTGAAATTTGGTGTAAGGATTTTGTGTGGCGGGATTACCTGCCTAACGTTAAAATTTCAAGAAGGTTTAAACTTTTATTTTTATTCTTTTTAAATAGGTACCTGCTGGGAGAAAACCGACTGGGTCAATTACATTTTATCTACATAATGACCACAGCAAACTCGGATCTTTTGCCCACATCCATGTAACAAAGAACACACAATCTGAAAAACTTACTGAAGGAAAAAATAAGGTCACTGAACCATAAACAGTCAGGACCATAAACACACTAATAATACACACAAATTAGACAGCCACTGGTATGTCAGTATAAAGAGTAACCACAACTGACATGACACAGCATGTGATCTCATATTGTACCACCATTAGGGTTTAGATTTGAAATCTACAACTCCCGTATCTTATTCTAAACTTTCAGTCAACCAGAAGCCCACTTTATAGCAGCTTGATATAAAGTTTTATGTACAATATTTTGTAGAAATAAATACAATCAGAACCTGAGGATCATAAGAAGTATACCAACACGTTTCTTGTCATAAACAATTTACCCTTAATACTCTTTGAGAACGATCCTGATGACATTTAATGGTAATTACTGTGTATAGCTTTAGATGCATATACATACCTTCACAGTAAAAGGTTTACATCACCATGTGTTTTTGCCTTTTGTACGATTCTCAAAACTTAATTGATATACATGTACTTTCCTTTGATCGTCAGTTTGATTCAAATCATATTTTTTTTAATCTGGCTACTAATGTTCTTTCTTTCTTTAAACACTAAAATGTCAATACAAATATTAGTTTACCAGTTCAGTAGGAAACTACACGGTCGTTTACTGCGTCACAATAAGTTATTCAGCTTTATCTAAACACAATAGTGCAATCGATGGTTTACAATAGACATACAATGGTTATCCTTGGTCTACACCTAGACTTCCTACAACATGTACTTTGTATTAGTCGTCCTTTACATTTGTGCACCACAACGTCATAGTCACGTGATCACTCCAAGGTCAAACTACCTACCATACTTGACCATCACAGGTGAGACTCGGCAGCGTCCAAGCCGACAAACTACGTCCTCTACCTGTCTGTGTTTGCTTGGACATGTCAAGAATGACAGAATGTCATTACCAATATAGCCTTTGGCTGTCGAAAGCATAGAAAGGTATGCGATATGGCGATACCTGTTTACCATCATCAGGATTACAAGGTCTTTGGTCAAGAATTCAGGGAAATATAAAATGTGATTTAGTGTTGATATATTCTGCTGACCTTAAGCCAACCTTGTTGGTTATAGCATCTAAAATAATGAGGTCCTCGGAATGAATATGATATGTCCAGATCGATGCTGTGAAGGTACATCTGTTGCCAACCTTGGTTTAAAGAGACTCTTCTATTCTTCCTGGATCTCGTCCAGACCATCGGCATTCCTCGCTGGCCCTACGAGGGTGGTTTCTATCACTGTTATGCACTACCGAATTTTTAAACGACGATCTGGCGTGTTATTAAACCCAGTTTGACACAGTCAAATATTGATCTGGCTCCAAATATTTGAAGGTGCCATAAACTTGACCGTGAAATCCCAAATATTTGTGCTAATATTTTTTCTGAGAATATTTTTAGAAAATGGAGAATTGGCGTGAAAATATTTCTGAAAAAAGCTCTGTTTGTGTAGCTATTATCTCTTATAATATCAATTTCATAAATGTCAATAATCGGGCCGTTAGGGATTTCTCTGCCAGTCAAAATACAACATGATACTGAACACATAACCACAATCTAAACAGGACAAATTCGTGTACTTTTAATACGTTTACAATTGCTTTAAATCATCTTTTTTTCCCACCTTTGTGAAGTCATTTAACTCATAAGTTAAGCTTAACATTGAAAACATTTAAATTTTAAATATTGAACAGTTGAGTTTGAGATACAAAATAAGACATTCGTTTATTGAGAAAATGTTGCCCAAGTGGGCGTTAAATGATGTATGCAGGTGAACTATTTGAAGATCTTATTTGTATGTAAATTCACATCCTACTGAGATGCGTGATCCCTTTTTGTCTCAATCTATGCAGCATACATTGAAACGAGAATGACTAGGTAACTTAAACTGAAAGATCACAACAAATACTGTCGTCCTTAAAGTTGGATGCGTGTTCCCGAGCACGAAATATGTCTGGTGCATTCTGTGATGAATAACTAAACTGTAGATAAGACATTAAAAAAGTATTAGCCTAATTAAATAACGCTGCGTTCTCCATGTCCCTGACAAATTAAGATTCATTTTTTATATTGACGGGCAGCAGAAAAGATGCAAATGATTTCAGTTATTTTGCCTTTACGTCTTTATGTCATAGTTGATCCAAATGATGCTTGTATTTCAATGACTGTAATGTGATTGGCATCATGTCGTTGATAAAACTTCCTAATCTTGAAGGGATATCTATTGTATATCCAGCGCATTTGCGAGTTTATTCAGTAGTCTCTCAAACTTTTGGCATCGTTTCTTTTGCCCGTTAGTATACGTCCAAACAGGCCTTCCTTTCACTTCGTTCAAACTACCCACAGTGCCCCTTCCCGCCCTGTACGTACATGTATAGACGTTAACCGCCGTTGTATGGAGTTTGATCAGATGTATGGATTTACTGCAGATGCATTGACTTTATTGATGGTCTTCTGTTGCGTGCATGACAGGCGGTTCAAGATATATGAATATATGAGTATGTATCTAACCTTAAGATGTATAAAACAAGACTGAGATGTTTAGGTTGAACCACGCGTTATTTTCTCCTGCTGAAGAACGAAAGCAAACATTCTGGTATTTATGGTGAACCTCCTCTCAGGTAAATGTATAATTTAGAGTAGAGATAACTGAATCCAGATTTCAGTTTGTTGTTAGTACACGAAATACCTTCCTGCCGCAAAGTAAAGCTGGATACGTGATAAAACTCAGTATTTTCTTATAAAAAAAACAACCTATGGGACGATAACTATACGTACAATTATGTACATGCCACGAATACTACACAAAAGATACAGCATGTTAGTCGGCTGTACAGCTTCTTGAATAACCTCATTTATTTTGGACCCCTCTGCCATAAAATAGAAAAATTCCGACAGAATCTTGAAAATATCCGTAAACCTTCGGAAACGTTACACTTGCAAATATATGCATTCGGTTCATATTCTGAAAGCATTTGAAAATCGACGAAACATTCTTCGGCAAACCCTCATAGAAAGGTTCGGAATGAGGCTTGCTATTTGAAAATCGAAAATATATCCGTTTGCATCTGTCGGGATTAAGGGAATAAGACGTTATTAATTGGGCATACACTTTTACAATGTATGATTAACAGACAGACAGACAGTTTATGTTATATATTTCACACAGATAGCACCAGACTTATTTTAGCGTTAGGGAGCACGTATCCAACTTTAATTAACACCTAAAATATAGAAACATTCATAGCATTTATTCTAAATTTAGGCATATTTAATCAAAGATTGACATTCAAACCCCAATAGATAGAAATGAACATCATGTATTTATAATTGAGAACACGTGAATACAACCGACATGGATCGGTAGTGGCGATGTTCAATGACGTTGTACTCATAATATAATATGTACTCATTTGCAATTAAAAACCAGAATCAATATTTTTAAACGTTTGTCCCAAAATCTGAGCGGACACATTTTCAGACACAAGTTCAGTTTCGTGCCAAAACGTATATTGTGAAGCAGCACCTAACAGATCCGGGGGAATTTGAAGGAAAGAGTGATGTCCTTTAACCTGAAGGTCAGTTTAGGGGATTTGCTTGGAGTCTTTAGACACCCAGTAACCAACTAATTATTTATTATTTCATCTACGTGTAAGGGAAGGATATCTGCTTAAATGCATAAACATAATACCAATTTGTAAGAATGCTTGAATTACTAGAACGTACATATGGCCTTGATAAACACATACTTAGTATTTCAATGTTTTAGCATTTACGACCTGTTCAAACACTAGGTTCAGATTATCATATATATTACAGATAGAAGTAGTTCAGGTGCAGTACACCTTGTTGTAGGTTTTGACTGCCAATATGTCCTGCCTGTTTTACCAACTCTTGCCATGGATTGCAAAATTTGTAACTAATAAGTCGGAAGTAGGCTATTTGTCACTTTCCGGCTGATTATTCGTCTGATTATTCCTGTTGCCAAATTTGTAAATAAAGATTGTGAACAATAACGTCTGATTTCGTTTTGTACCCGTATTGAGAGAGAGAGAGAGAGAGAGCAGGACCGGGACCAGGATGTGTTGGAAGGGGGGGGGGGGGGCACGTCCCCACCCCGACCCCGGGGGCCTGGCCTGGCGCGAGACGTTTGGTTTAAACCCTTTGTTAAGCAAAGGTCTCGGCT
>JAUELE010244757.1:0-11176 GCA_031471655.1 Diodora aspera | reverse complement strand
TTTGATCAACTATGGCATAAAGACGTAAGGGAAAATAATTGAAATCATTTGGTATACTTTCTTTTGAACGTCAGTATATTTCATGACAGGTTCATGACTTTCTAAGGGGTCCAGGATCATGCTTTGTGGGAAAACTGATGGCATATCAGTGCATGTAACGGGAAGGGGTTGATTTGGCTCTAATAGATCAAAAGAGAGAAAGAAAATAGGCTAACTGAATGTATAGATCAGGGCCTACAACCAGGGGACACTAGATGGATGCTTGTTATTGGTTGTACACGGATATCACGGTTGAGGGTTTCTATAAATTCAAGGAAGAGAGCATCCTTTACAAACGAACTCAAGGTAACAAGGCATCTGTCTTACCATTTATTTACAACGACAGCCGACCAGGACAATGGAAGATCGACGATGTATGGAAGGAATCTATCCACATAAACATTTCCGGTTATTTTGTCGATTCTGTCAGCAAGACAAAAGTAGACAGTGGATGCAACCAAACTGAAACGTAATCAGCAAGCATTAGGAGAATGTCAAGTACAAGTCTCCATGGCAACCTATGTTTCAGGTCTTTATCCGCCAAGGCAATACACTAAGGAAGAAGGATAAAAGAGGCAGATAGGGGAGCGTTATTGATGTTATGAAGCCATAATGGGTTCTCATATGCACACAGTTCAAACTCAAGGCATTACAAAATCGATCTCGCCCAAAGCCGATACATTAAAATCGATTCAGTTGGGCTTCGTGCTAAAGAAAGCAATTATTGACTGTTGAAAATTCATGTTGGATGTGTTAAACACATGCTGTGCGTCTTACGAAAGAACTTCGAATCAAATGTAAAATGTTGTTCTTTGAAGATAATGTGAAATGTGCGTTACCCTAATTTGTCAGCTTAATATGGAAATTTATCTCTAGAAGTAAATCGATGTTACAACAATCATAGTTAAAGCTTAAATTTCCTTAATGTTATCATTTGTATAAATGGAAGTTGAAATGCGGAAATGTTATTAAAGGGGTTATCAATTGAACTGATAACAGTACATTTATAAGCGATCTCTGTATATTAACAAACCAAACAAACTGTTTACAATGAACAGTTATTTAAGAGTGAGTGAATGTGATTTAACGTAGCAGTGGGTAATATTTCAACCATAACGCTACGGTTGGTACAAAGGGCACCACATGATTGAGTCGAACGAAACTGACCCAGCCGAGATTCGAACCCCCGACCTTGCTGTTCTGAGGCAGACATTATACCATTTGAGCTACCCGGGCCCCCTAGTTATGAAGGAGTATATGTCATTCAACGTTGTTTCAGAAAAGAATCATATGTTATCTCGATGTCGGGGTTCTACCAGTCAGAAAGAAATCTGGACGATTTTCAGGACACACACGCCGATCAGTGGATATAAGACCTACTGACACCCAAATGTAAGTTGAGCCAGCGCAGAAGGCGAAACGTCGACCAGTATGCGAAACGGAGAGCGCTGACGAGTTCATTTAATTTTGAGATGTTCGAAAGGTGCTTGCACGTGAAAGACCTGTTACTTGAACGCCCCGCTGCGCCGTGGTGATTCTACTATTATTACACTATGCATTATACCAATGTATGTTACACGAGAGGAACGGCATGAAAGATTATCAAGACCCCCAATGCGGCAAGAAGTGCACACATTCAGGAGATGGCGTATAGCCCTATATAACCTATCATCCATCCGCCAGCAGTTGCAGACTCAAGGTGGCTGTTGTCAGGAAGTTTCCGGCGCAGGTCATGACTCACCTTACATTTGAATACAACTAGTTATGGGTGTGTTATTAGTTTACATTTCTGGGTCAGTTGTTTGCAACTAAAATGCAAGATCAACACATCAAACTTGTATTCGCCTTTGCGATCAATATGAGGTTACTTGGGTCTTTTCTTTCTGACTGATAGAACCCCATTTAGACGCGTGTGAGACCAGTGAATTCAATGCACAACGTACATTTACAGTCCGGTAACCATCAAACGGATTAGACCGAACTCGTCAACACCACAAACCCATCGCCACATAGAAATTAGCCTAGAAAGCAGAAAACAGCAACCAACTGCTATCGACATTATTGTAGCAAATGTTTCACAAGGAAATTAATAAACTTGTAGCCCTATCTGTGATATTATATTTACAAATGTCCGTTGTGTGTGCGTTGTCTAATAACGATAGCAGATGTCCTTCCGTTCTTTGGACAAGTCAGCTGTTACGACATATCATTCGTCAACAATCAAAGACGATAAAATAACTATTAATACGAATACCCAATGTGCACCTATTTTGCAAACGCAAATACATAATAAGTATTAACATTAAAGCACGAATTGTATTATTTGACGTGGATCCAACTTAAGGCGACCAGATTGGTGTAGCGACCAGTTCAGCGTACCACCATCAAACTTACCACACATACATTAAGGCTACAGACCATCGGATGCGGTCCAGGGAATGACACAAGTCTAAATATGTATACTTTTTCGGGTGCATATGGGCAACAACCGAGGCGCGAGCTCTGTCCAGCAGTGACGTCACACCGGCCACTGGATTCTGGTTGCAGGATATCATCTCTTTGATCCCAGCCTCGGCAGCTTTGAATCGCTGGTGACATAGCAACCACCTCGGACTTTCCGGAAGGAGGCTGGAAAAACGAAGACGTGATTTCAAAGTAGTGTACTATATAAATTTCCAAACACTATGTTGTTACGTTATGGACTTCATCGATACTGATTGACGGGACCGGATTCTTATGTCGAGACAAACGAGTATGTCGACTTAACCGTGTCGAGACAACCGAGTTCATTTAATGGAAAATAAAGAAGGACAGCGCCGGGACCAACAAATTATGTCGAGACAACCGAGATGTCGAGTTAAGAGAGGTCGACACAGTGGTGTTTTACTGTATTCTTTTGCCGTCTAGAATATATAAGTAAGTATGATGCCCTAATAAGACGAAGAGCGAAGACTCACTAGAACGTTCCTATGAATGGGGCCCCAATAGCCCCTGACACAAATGCCAGGTATCTCCAGTTTTCAGTGATGAGAGTTTCCAGAGAGATCACCACCATTCCTAAAGTCCAGAAACCAGAGCAGATACATATGTCTCTCCAATCCTGTCCCAGACACTCTAGAGGCATCACCACGCTCACCACTAGGAACGCCCCTGTCAGAAAGTCAACAAGGTATCACTGATTGGTTGGTTTCAGTTATGTAGTATCGATCTACTCACGCAGTTATTCCATAGGGTATTTGATTTTACACTTTGATAATCTGAATAGAGCGATGATTACCCTTTAATTTAGTGTAAAGCTTGATATAAAAGAGTCCTCAAATAAATATTCCACATAATTAAAAACGGTTCCAGATTACTAACCTGTATGTATATCATACATGCTTGAATGTTTAGATTCACAGAGTTACCAAATTGAAGGTAACGTTGAACTTACCAGCAGCCAAACCAACGACGATGCGAAAGAAGACATACAATGGCCAGGATAGGGACACCCCGGTAAGACTGTGGAAAGTCAACATGACAAAGAAGTAGGAAAACATTGTTTTTCTCCGCCCAAACACATCCGACATGCCGCCACCTATCACACATCCAAGTACCACCCCGCAAACCTGGCCGTAGATGGCGTACATTGACAGAGTTCGTCCGTCCACGCTTGCCAGAGACTACAACAGAATGTTCAAGGAACTTCAAATGTGCTCAGGAATCTATTTCCAAGTTTGCCACACAAACAACCTTACTTTTACTACGCCCGTGCTCTTACTAATAGAATTTATGGTTGTATAAAATGTTTCTGTTTCTTTTTTGTTGTTGTTAAAATGTTGTCAAATAGGCACATGTGTGCATGATGCTTTTATTAAACCTTGTCAATGTAAGCTTCCGTCTCCTAATACAACTATGTAACGTACATATTGTTTTGTTCCTCGTCCACAGCTACCACAGTGGACGCTAAGAATACCCAGTCGAACAGCTTTGGTTGTAAATGAGTAAATTGATGATATTCGTGTAGAATGGTACTGGAAGCGTCTGGGGTCCCAGAAATTAGATCTTCTCACGCTCCCATAGACTGATGGGTTGCATACAGAATCTAACGCAATCCCGTTGAGGTCACATTCTGATGACCCCATATCATGTGACTTGATGGACCAATCAAATGTTTTTACCTCAAAACTCATGGTACGATCAGCAGTCGATCACGGGAGCAGATAGACAATTGATTGGTTGTAGCTTGGTTGTTCTAAAGTTCATGACACCTTGTCAAGGTCGGGTCACGAGAACGTGACTTGAACAAACTTAAGCTAGATCCTCTACCGTGACATACCAGTAAGGGTTAGATTATCAAATTTTAGTTAGATTGGTGCCCTAGCTATGCATAGACTTGATGACCGAAACGGCACCCCGACTCACCTCTGGAACCTGCAGAGTCATCACCAACAGAGATGTGTCAGTGCAGGATCCGCTCTTGCCGCTCTGAGTCAGATTAGCGTCTCGAGAAGATTGGTTAGCGTGATGAAAAGTGTCGTTAAGGGTGTCCCAGCCATCCGGGTCCTGCCCAGGACATGGATCAGGAGTCACCATGGAGACGTAGACCAACATGGACACTGCTATTGCTTGGAGGAAGCTGGAGACAAAGTATGTCCTCTTTTGGTAAAACCCGAACTGACCGCTCCTGTGTATAATGTCCTCGAGAGCCTGAGAACTTCCATCCTCCATACTGGGACTGCACTTTCACACGTAGGCCACGACTCGGCTTTCTGAAAGAACAAAATGACGACAAATTGAATATCACTGAATGCTCAGATTATCCAAAACCACAGAACATTATGTCACGATGCCCACAAATATGACGGTCCTGAATGCGCATCCCGCTCGGACCGTGCTCGTCATCGATTTTGTCAGTATGTCTAACAATACTGAATTCCAAAAGAAACTCTATCAAGACTTTCGAAGGCGACTTAAGACAAATTTCGGCAATTTTAGCGACATCTGTTCTAGGCACTGTTGTTTCAACACGATGCGAATGAAAGTATTAACATATTTTGAACACTGACACAGATTGAAATTGGTAAAGTTGTGATGACTTTCTCTGTATCGTTTCTTTTGGACGTCAGTATAGAAACACAATGATAACCTGGTACGCTTCTTGATCATGACGCCACCTTCCGTTAGTCAGTATAAACGGTAGCCCGCAAGTTTCATTTCATCAAGTCACTTGGACCTAGACTATATGGGCTTTATTCATGCAATAAACAAACTATGTCCTTAGTCAGCAAAACACATTTATTCGTAAAAGACAAAAACATTTTATAGCTAAAACGTATGTGAACCAAACTAGTTGTACTATTTCACTCTAACCTAGGATTTGGGTGGGATCAAGGAAAGAAGTGACAAAATATTGTTGGAATCAGTATACGTATAACTGCAGGTTGGATTAACCAATGAAAGCTTGGACCAGCATTTCTGCTCCAGTCGCCTTTTACAACAAGTATAAGTTGCCAGAGCGTTTTAAGATCGTTATATAGTCCTTATTGCGAAATTTGACAACTTATATTGAAAATATATCAACTATCGCAGTAGATATAAGCACTCAATCAGTTAGCAGACTTCCCGCTAAGGATTAATATTAGAAGCAAACGCCACAGTTAAACGTCAGCAGTGCAGTTGACATTGATGTTATCAACATACTCTTGTCTAACGGCCTGGATATTTCACGAGTTTCAAACACAACATCAATACGTGTTAAGATGAGGCTGTCAAGTGTTTAGGAATTCAGAGACTGAATGTCAAGATGTATCATCAGGATACAGCTAGTTTCATTTCTTCATTGGCAGCGCTACGAATCTGACGTGCACAGTTTCCCAGGAATATGAATCTCTGTGGAGAAGTGACACTCACACAGAAGTAAAATATGACTGGAACGTTACTGCTGGTATACGTTGTGTTTCGCGCTCATTACTTCGAAAGTATGTGTTTTAGTTGTCATGAATATTCAAATTGCGTACCTCATATAATCAATTAATTATTACTTTGGCAGCATCTTAAATCATTCTGTCATTCCTTAAAAGGTTGTCAGTCCTTGGAAATACCTAATCGATTACACACCAGAATATCACAGTCTGACTTGAAGCACAAGGACATCCTTTTTCTGCCCTTATACAGTCTGCTATTTACCCCGCCCAGCTTAACTCAATATTAAACTTATTTCTGTAGACAGGTATTGGCTGACGAAAAAGGCGCCTCGGAGACTGATTTTACATGATCGTATGTTGAGGGCACAGATTTACAATTAACCATTATTGATAGGTTGAGGACCAAGACGTTAGTTTACGGTTACGGTTATTTGTTATTCTCTGATTTGGATTAGTGTTTTGCGTGAAAAGAAGAAGGAGCCAAAAATCCTGTGGTAAAATAAGAAAGATCATGTGACTGGGCGGACGACTGTGTAACTCGTCCTACTCGAAACATTCGTTCGTTCTCGACATCCAGGGTATTTAGTTACAACTTGACCAACGCGCCTCTGTCATATACCCTGGATTCACTCTTCTACTGAACGAGTGTCTCGAGATCGGTGCTTTGACCAATCAGTGAGGCGGCTACAGACCTCTGATAGTCTTAATATCCAATCATGTGCTGTGTCTCTCCCAACACTCGGAGAAGTAAGGACCTCTCCGATGTTGCTGTGTTTATTTGCCAAGAGCTACGTCACACGCTGGTTCCTCTCGTGTAGTTACGTGACATTTCATTGGTTGTCTATATTTAGCACAACTGTACTTTCCGTACACACAAAACGACTATCATGAATAGAAGTGAATCCAGGGTATTTGACAGAGGCATCTCGTAGTCATAACTACCCTAGATTCTGAGGATACATTCGTTACTCTCGGTAATTTTACACCAGGGATGGGGCAGGAAGTAACGGACACAGATCCCCGACAGTGACAAATTGATCCGTGACCACACCCTGCATATTTCGCTTCGGGGTCTAAGTTCCCCGCTGGACCCACAGTCCCTTCTCCCCTCCCATCACTGGTCTGCACAGTGTAGTGACTCACTGATTTTCTGAGTTACCAAACCCCACCACCAGCCGGAATATTAATGATAGTTGTTATCAATATCGTTTCCAAACAAAATTCATAAAACAGATAAAACTCCCAACATGCACGTCATCGTTTGAGCGTGCTATCTCTTCCGGGCATCAGCCACGACATTCACGCCATTGCCTGCTGACTTGTGTAGAAAAAACAGCATTACCCCTGTCTATCTGTTGCGCCATACCACAGATCTTAGGTAAACATTTCTCCCTGTCTTCTGTGTAAATGCAAATATTTAGATTGTGGCCAGATTACCCTTGTTCACGTGGATCTGTGCGTCACCGTATGATGAAGGCTAGTGCGGCTTGTCAGAACCTATTAATCTAACGACTGATTTAAATTGTACAGCCCTAAAACTTGCTAAATCAATTTGCTTTTCAGAAATTGACGAAACCGTTTGGCTTTTGTTGCTTATAAATTAATGTATTTTATTAAAAAAAAGGGCACCTGATAAAATTGAATGGTTGCATACAAACAAACACATGGAACACATTTTGATTTTCGGGTAAATAGCGACAAAAACATATTTTTGGGGGGTTTATGTTTTGATATCTGGGCATTTTATTCCATACAACTGAAGAGGTATGTGATAATACGTGAACAGATTTAAGGATGTTCCATATAAATATAATGTTATATGTAAAATAATGACAAATATTAAATACGGCTGTGGACGAAGCAAGTGCCTTTATTTCATGAACTCTTCAAGTCCAATACATCTATAGACATAAACTAAGCGGGCAAAGCTGATGTTGTTGTCCAGATGACTATACTTTCGTAAATAATTTCTTATCGACATATTTGATCTACATGGTGGAGAGCGTTATGTAGAATGCAAACATTTGGTACATCGGTGTATGTTTAAACCATCACCCTCTTTCCCGATTCCACTAAACATAATTTTGTATCACAGGTGATACGCGTTCAACCATATTTTACACTCTCCGGAATTTATACAAGATACTGGATTTTGGATAGATGACAAATCAAAGGAGGTTGAGTCCCTGTTAGTAAACTTTAGCACGCCCTAAACAAAGTTAACAGTTTATGAAAATTATTCATCACAAGCAAGTGACCAATATTGTCTGTTCCATGCTGATATATTTGGACATGTCGTGCATCTAGATACCCTCCTTTATTTAATACAGTTTGTATTACAAAATTCCTGTTCATAGGTTCCGAACTCGAGAAACATTGAAACCGTTTCCACCCAGATGTAAAGGAAGCATGGACATTTACGATCCCCTTTATTCGCCAGGTGTGTAAAACCTAAAACTCAGGATAAGAGTACTTCCGGGCGACTGAAACACTAACCTGGCATATTGATAACAGTCAAATAATGTCATGTTTCGGAAAGATATGGTTACTTGATGTTTGATTAAAGCGGTGTTAACATCTAATTGAAATATCTTCCTCTCACTTCACTCTTTCATCACACGATCAGCTGGCGGTTGATTTGTACCACTTCTTCGAAGAATTCCACATGTCAAGGGAGGAATAATTATCACAAAACTAGATAGGAAAAAAATCCAAATATCGAAATAGTCAGTTAATTGCACATTCGTGAGTAGCAGCGGTTTGTTAAACGTAGCCACCTAGCGGCGAAAAAACACGACAAGCAGTATGATGAATTGGTGTCAGTAAAACACGCATTCAACAAAATAGGTTCTCTGGATTCCCAGTGCGTCTCATAAATCTCTTGGCATTATCCCAATTGGCCAGTGTTTGTTGGAACGCTTCCAATTACAATATTCGTAAAGGAGGGTCCTGAGACAAATATTGAAGTGCAAGTAATGGTCAGAAAAGAAATTCCTAGGGATATCTTTGGTACAACCGTACTTTATATTATACTGACTTTATTTAATTCCCTCTACAAACGTACTCTATAGGTGCTACCTTCAAGCTGTGACGCAGTAGTGCTTTATTGCTTGCATAGATGTAGCTATACAATGACATTTGAATCTTAAGAATTATAATTCAACATTCCAGACATGTTTATGTAATTCCATTTATTTAAACCATCGTGAGTATTCATAAACATATTGTATTTTCGTTTGATTTAAACACGTTTTAAATACATGTAAGGTAATGAATTTAGTGCCATCGTTTTTTTGGAATACCTGTCATTAAGATTCCATAGAACTTACAGTGTATGTTTTACTATAACTAGAGTTTTACACGGCGAGAAAATGCACAAAATGTTTTATAAGACACCCCTTCACCAGTAACGCATAGTGTACTGAATCAGCGCGCTGTTTTATACCCAATACATTTATTGAATGTTTACTTATGCGCATAATAATTCCAGACATACATGAAACGATATGCCTTTCGGTGAAAAAAAAGAATGCTACTTCATCCTTGTACAGGGGAACTGGAATAATTACAAACAAAATTAATCAGCTGTCAGTAGTGAAATGAGAAGAGTGAGAAGATGTGAGAGAAAGCAGAAGGATACGGACTCATTCAAGGCAAACAAAGGAAACAGCGGCCGAACTGATACAAGTAAAATATCAGGACGAAAGAATTCGACAACGAAACAGGGCAAGAGAGAACGAGAGATATAGAAACAAAAGTAATCACGTTTTCAAGTCAGAGATGTTAGTCACGTAAATATATCCGAATCAGACAGACTTTGGTCGGTCCGGTCCAAACACTTTGATGGTAAGCCCTGTCTCAGTTCCTCTTTGATCTGGGGACAGTGTGGCGCTTTCTACTGCACAAAATCTTCTGCAATTTCAGCTGTATTTGACGACGGTTTCGTATTGGACCTCTGATGTCCTCAAAATTGGTTTAAAGAATTTCAAGATTTCACTTTCGTATGATTCAGACTTTCTACTCGTCATGCCTCTGGTGAAAGTATCTTCGAAGCAAAGTTTCGAGGAGATAATGTTTTATACCAGTTCTTACACTGTAATTGATGCAATTTCCAGACAATTTTTTTACCAGATAATTATAATGTAGAAGCATCGACAAATATCGACTGAATGCCATTACGATTCTTTTTTTCATGACAAAGGCAGTACATGAGACACTGGCAATGTCAGTTGCGCCTTCTTGTGCAGGTGGCTTAATTTGCTTATAAATTGCCTCCTTCGACACCCACCTGAAATTGGGTACCTGGTCGGAAAGTAATTGTAATATAGACGTTAACTTTCTAGTGCCTTACAGGCAGATTGGTTTGTATACTCCCTGGAGAAATGAGAACTGTTGTGCATCGAACATTGTTCCAATGACTGGAGTAATGATACAGAACGCATTGCACATTGACCATGGTGCCTGGAGTCTGGCGCGATATAAATATTCTCATTAGTGGTATTAGTACATGCATTCATCATTCACTTAACGCTATTTTGTGAAGGGTAGTACACACAGTAAACATTTGTAAGCCGAAATTTGTTGCATGCGTATGCATCCGTGTGTGTGACGTACTAAACAACGCTCAAACAACACGTTTTATTGATACCCTCCTCCGTTATTGAAACGTCAGGCCTAACAGGCGTCCAGGGCTATGTTTTCCATCTTCAGGGTTATACGTCAGCTTGATGTAGCAATTGATTGTCATTTAAAGTTATTTGACCAGCTTGTCCAGCCAATACTTTTATATGGTTGTGAAGTGTGGGGGTTTGAAAATGTCGATTAATAGAACGTATTCACCTAAAATTTTGTAAATATATTTTAAATGTTAAACAATCAACACCAAACTTTATGGTCGGTATCCTATAAGTGTGTTAATTAAGATCAGAGTTGTCACTTACTGGGGGAAGCTTTTAACAATGAGTACGAAATTATCTCATCACACTTTATCACACTATATATATAAGCGTCACACTCTTGATGTTAACTGTCATTTTGTTCTTCTAGAAAATGTTAAGTGTATTCTACAAGAAAGTGGTATGATGTATTTGTGGTTAACGCAATGTGTTCCAAGTGTTAGCTGGTTAAAAAACAATATTAAGTTAAAATTAGTAGATCAGTTCAAACAGCAATGGTGGAGTCGTCTTGTGGAGTCACCAAAAGGTGTTTACTATCAAATGTACAAAACTTCG
>JAUELE010244756.1:0-19757 GCA_031471655.1 Diodora aspera | reverse complement strand
AAACCTTCCAAGTCTTGAAGGGATATCTCTTGTATATCCAACGCATTTGTGAATTTATTCAGTAGTCTCTCAAACTCATGGTATACTTTCTTTTGGACGTCAGTATAGTTTATATATTCCTGGATTATACCTCTCTTATAGTTTCCTTGCTTATACATGAAGTTATTTCGCCTATAGTTTCCTAGCCTATAGTTCACTTGCTCACAGTTAACTGATCTATAGATGCCTTACTAATAGGTTTATTGAGCATCATTTCTTGCTAAAGGCTCTTTACATACCCGTTTCCTGTTTATTGGTATCTTGTTAACAGGTACCCTTCTTACTTGTGTCTTATTCGTAGGTTCATTGTTTATCTGTATTTTGCTTGTGGCAACATAGTATAGGATGTCCTAGGTTTCCTTACATGTGTTTCAAGAATTCCTTGAAGTTGGATACCGGGTCAAACTCAAAGTTTTCTTTTGAAACGATAAATGTTCATAAATGTATGTACATACCACTAATAGTTATATAATGCACAAAAGATATAGCATTTGTTTTGGTTTCGATTTCCGTTGTGTTGGCCCCTGCCAGATGATCTGGACGATTTGAGAAATACAAATGTCTATATGTGTCTACATGGTTGAAGACTAGCAGGTCACACTGCAAGCTTATATGAGACAAATGAGACACGTGATTAAAAATTGAATGTTGATCGTCGCCAGCCCCTTCTATGATTATTTAACACAAAGCAGCATGGTTCACCTAAATAAACCTACCTAAACATAGTACTGTCTCACAAATAGAAGTTTGAGCTAAAGTCGGAATACCATCTGCTAGGCGGAACAGAATTCTCAGACCAGTTCGTTTAATGTTGATAGATTGGAAGGTACACGCACGTGTGATTCATTAGATCCGTGACGAAAGGCAGTGCTACACTGTGGATACTCTACATGCATTATAAGGACCTATGTTGAAGTAGGTAACTGATCGCACCATTATTAAAACAATGCGACAAGAATCCGACACAGTCAGGATACACGGTACAGTACTATATAGCCTGCATAGTCAGCAGTTGCGCACTCCGGATGGCTGTGTTCAGCGAGGTCACAGCGCAGGTAATATTTCAACTTACATTTGTTACATTTGTAGTTCTGGTATATTCTGCAGAACTTCTGCTCAGCAATAAGTCAACACATCTTTGGATTAAACTTCCCCTTGTTTAGGATATTGGTTTATGTATTCCAGTAAATACCTCGGTCTGGTGGGAATCACTGACTTAAGAAGCTCTTCTAATGTACTAAATAATAATGAGGTATAAATACGAAATACCTATTTTCAAAGTAAATCGTACATGTATATTTTAATTGTGAAAGAGACTGCAGCAGAGATCGGATAGATGACGTACAACCTAAACGAAATGTATTGAAGTGGCGTGTGAAATACTTGAGATGCCAACACAGTATAAAATGTAACGCCATTAAATTGTTAATCTTAAATACATTATGACCACATGTTGCATAATGTATTTAAAATAGCTTTACAGTGGTTCCATAGAAACTTGCGATGCAATTGCAACCATATTCACTTCGAATGACAAGATGGTATCAACGCCTTCACTCTGTTTGCAGACAATTTAATACAGATTTTATATCTTGCCAGAGGAACGATATATAGGCAAGCGCTTGGCAGGTCCCGTAGGATCAATTATAAAGCCCTGTAAGAGATGGCAATGGAGCAGCTCACTTTGAACGTCCAATAATGTTCCTTATTTGTCTGTTGAGTACAGCTGTATTATTTAGATGTATAAAATCATCTGATCAATACTTCTTCTTGCTATGAAGCCAACAGATCGCGGGATCTTTGTTTTATTGTTTATTACATCAATTTGAATGAGAAGTGTTCTGTGGAAGACACAAATCATCTGTATTTATGCATATTTGTTCTGTTTGTGTGATGTGTAGAAACAGCCATTTTCAGCTGGTCGACTCTCACAATTAGTCTTCTGTAGAGGTTCATCAAGAGGAACTTCATCCACGTTTCATGAAGGACTTGATCGCTAATCATGTTTGCTTTCCTTTGATGTCTTTGTAATCATGTCATCATCAGAGGTCACCACGCCTCTACTTTAAAACTATGACTAATATAGTATAAGGGTTATTGAAACAGGGCCCTATTTCACAAAGCAGTTTTTGCACTAAGTTGATTGTAAACTCTTAAGATCAACTTTTAAAACCGATTTGTTTAACCCTCGATCTAGTTGACAAAGCAACATCATGCTGTACTGCATGTCCTAAATCACTCATAATTATTTTAGAAATATGGAAAAATGCTTTAAAAGTTACTGAATAGGTAAGATTGATCTTAAGGGAGATGTTTTTGTGAAACAGGACCCAGGGACATTTGGTGGTATATGATAATGGAAGCATATAATTAGATAACAGTTTACCACTGACAATATAAGCTTAATAATAAAACTGTGGGAGAGGGCAGAGAAGGGTTGTGTGTGGTGAGTAAAAACTGAGGCCGGTTTATATTCGAGTTACCACAGGCGTACGACCCGGGGTGGGGCAGTTGGCCAAATTTGCTCAGAATTCGGGCAACAACGCCCCAAGTTTCGGGCACAGCAGAGTGTCAACGTTTATTTATTTATGTTTTGGCTTCTCGGTTATTCTAGGTGGTCATTTTTCGGGCAAAAAGGTCACCGAAGGTGCCCATACGCCTATGATAGTTACAGGGATATGTTCAACACAACAAACGTTGGTATCTATGCCAAGTGTACTTATTATTATCGTCGTTCTGTATCGGCACATATTTTCTATTATCTTTTGCTTGTTTATACAGATTGCTCCCATTTATTAAAACAAACCCAAACCTTTGGTCGTTTCTTTCTGAACGTGAAAGATGAGATTGGATTAGAAACGCTGGCACTCTCCACATTGCGACCAACGACTCCAGCAATACGGTTCACTTGCTGTGACGCTACTTCTGATTCTGGGAGCGCTGCTGGTTTCAAACGTATGGCTTCTGTCTCAAGCTATCCTGGAATTTAATGATGGATTCGTGCTAGTTGACAAAGTAGATTAGTTAGAATCGCCTCCATTCCAACACCGGATTGGCTTCAGTTTCTAAAATGCCATTATTCTAACTCTTTAATTTTGCGGGTAAAGTGTATTTGGAATTGATCACTTCAAAAGCTGATGATATTGCGTTCTCTGAAATTAAAATATAAAATAACATTGACAATCAATGGCAATCAAACAAAAAATACATAATCCTTTGCGAAAATATAAAATTTAATTGTACAAATACAGATATTAAATTCGTTTTATCGAAGCCGTTCGTCGCCTTACTTGTTTGATTTAAGTTTTAATTGCTGAATGATGCAGTTATTTAATTCACATGAGCATTGGTTATCATTGATTGGAATAAATAACTGAAGCAGCAGTAAACCTCCTCGATCGGCTAGGAAGAAAGCATAAATTGGTTATGTTGGTTTATATTGTATCTGATTATTATGGATTTATGCTCTGGACTACGATGGCAGTGCAAGTCACAATGAAACTTGCAGCTGTAGGTACAAACAAACTAAATACATATTATTTTTTACAATTAACACTGTCACAGATGCTCTGTAGATCCGACAACGGCAATATACCAAATGAAAAGGAAAAGGCACAGTCCTGTATGTAATTATGTGTGGGCGACCGTTGTCGGGTTTTCTTTTCTTTGTAAATGTCGTTGGCTTTAAGAGAACGGTTTATTAGATTTCCCAGAATATTTGACCTTCGCTTTTGTCCTTCATTTCTAGAACGCTGGAACAAGGATCTTTTTTGAATACGTGCGAGCCTCAGTCAGTTTGTCTTTCATCTACGTCTTAATACCATTAGCTTGTCTGCAACAGTAGAGAATACTTCTGGGGCGTTTTTATGTGTTTGCGCAACATTTCTTTTATCTGGTTGTTACACGGTGTTAGCCCAAGCCACTGTTACTGTTTAGGCCAAGAATGGCGGGTTATAGACATTGACAAGTATGTTTTCACATCATCAAGGCTTATTTGTTGCAATGAATCGGTCATGCTTTCCATTCTTCCGGCTACACAGGAAAAGTTGCAATCGGGCTCCAACATTTTAATGAAACCATGGACAGATGTGTGTTGGAGAATCTATTATCGAATCAACAGTGTTGGTTTAAGCCTCCGCATCATAGAAATGCACATGTAACTGAAATAAAGAGAAATGGCTTTGCAGTGTTATGGAATAGATGCTACACTGATGGATATTGTATGTACATCCTTAAAATCCAAGTTTGCTGAAAGTTCCGTTCAGTGTGCAACACCTGTACTTTGGTACAGTCTTCCACTGGACAAATATCTTCAGGCATCCCGAAAAGTACCCAAGACATGTCCTTTTCTTCGTGATTAATGCGATCCGTATGGAAATAAAATTTGATATTCAAACGCCTGCTGGCAGCCTTGCGGAAACTCAGCGCTATACAAATAGATTATCATTATTATTATTATTATTATTATTAAAAGCCACACAAGGCTGTACATGTTTCACCGTCTCTCTCAAACCACGTAATACAGTTCGTTAAAATTGAACAGCTCATCTTATTTGCATATTGTTGATTTTATTTCTTAACATATGGCTGAAAAAGTTCCGATAGCGACATTAAACCCCACTCACTCAAAGCTCAATTTAATAACACCAATAAGATCTCACATCAACAAAAAAACGTTTTCAAAATATCAGAGACGGTTTTTCGTTTTTGTAGAAAATCCATTTGTATTTATTCACACAGTGTTAACATGTATGTGCGCTATGCCTCTTGTGTGGCCATGATGTTTACCCCGTGTAAATATTTTAAATTGTTCACTATTTAATTCAATCCTTTCTTTGACTTCATGACAAAACACCGCCCCATTGCGTGCTTAAACATAGATCTGAGCCGATCCCCAATCCCATTTCCGTGAGCAAAAAGCTCTTTTTATGTGTTCATGACGTAAGCGTTTACCTCACGCTGTGCTGTTGGGCGTCATCCGTGACAACAGTTGTTGATTACGTCCCCGTTAATGCAACGTCACTGATGAACTATCTTATCTCTCCCTCCATTATTTCTTATTGATGACGATTGTGCTCTACACTAATGAGAAGTGACAGAAACCCACCTCAGGGACTTCATGCTTGGCTGAATGATAGAGCTCGGTCTGCAATCCATCCTCAATTATATAAATAATTAAGACCAACCTACAGTCATAGCAGTGAGTGTATTGCACATGAAACAAGTATTGTTTAATCTTCTTTGAGCGACAAATTAGTTTATCTTTTCACAAATATTTACGACTGTTATGACTATTGGAGTTATATTGAATGTACCACCATGAGTTTGAAACGGTTCATGGATTTTGCGCATTAGTATTATTATTATTCACAGATTAAAAGATAAATATGCAACAGAGGAGGGTCGAGTGGTCCTGATATTATTATTATTATTATTATTATTGGGTGCAAGGTATGCAACTCAGAAGCGAACTCAGAATGTGTATGAAGCGGGCTCCCTGAAAAATTCTGAAAAATCAACATGAAAAAGGGTGCAAAATCATCTTATGTCACGCGTTTCATAATATTTGGGACTAAAATAGCTAAACAAATTAAAAGGACAAGCTGAAAGAGGGCACGTGTCCCCAGTGTTCTCTACCACACCCTTGATCCTAGTCTGCAACTTTAATGACAGTGAATCATTGGTACTTCCTAACTATCCGGAACTCGCTGGTTCCCTGCCAGGAGAATTTAAGGTAAAGTTAACAATGACATATTGTACAACTTGCAAACTACCAACACTGACAGTCTCTTAAAAATGCCATGTTCATTCTTGAAATCCTGATGTTTTTCGTATTATTCTGCTCTTCACTATCTCCCCTCCAGTAGGTCATCAGTTATTTTCAAATCTTGGCGAAGCGGTCCCTGCGGTTAAAAATGTTAAGATTTAGAGATTGTGGATAAGGGTTTAATTAACTATAATGGACGATCAGTCGTACCCATGACAATCCTGATTGCTCGGTCAACAAACATCATTGAAATCAAATGAGGGAGTGACATTTTCAGAGAAAACACCAAGCTTCTAATACGAATTTGACTGTCCATTAAGCATTATTTTGCATGGACAAAGCGGGGCGGCTGGTGTCGTTACAGTTATGGACAGGGTTGTGTATTTTAATTTAGATAAATGTCGCGTTTTGCGGATTGTATTGATTTTGTTGATTGATACGGGACTCTTTTCAATCTCGGGTGCCATACACCAGCGAATGTCAACGTACAGCGGAAATTAAACAACGCAGGGACATTGGTTCCTACCAAGCCAGATTGTCAAGGGGCATTTCAGAACTTCAGGAGACACGACTGGTCTATCCCATCCTGAAAGGATTCCCTACAGGATTGGCCGCGAGTTCTACACTTCACTGCTTTCATTCTTTTGGCTACTCTCAGCCTCGGGGCACATATCTTCACAGAAAGTAATTTATCGCTGAAAATTTAATAAATATAAAACCTGAATTCCGGCGGGAACTAAAACATTAAATTAAATAATATTTATTTGAGGTAAATGCATTTTTTCCAATTTAGAGAAATGTTCCGAACATATTTAATATTTGCAGGTTCATAAATGAATTGTTGAATGTCTGAATTGATTTGTATAGTTACAGGCTTTTAAGAATCAAAATTTGTTCTGACTAAACAGTGAGTGATATTGGTTTTAAACTTGGTTTGGTTTTTAACTTTCGGACTGAACCATTACAGAGATGAACGCAAGTTGGATGACGAAAAGCAGATCCTGGGTCAATATGAATACAAATTATATCACAACTGAACAAAGCAGTACAGCGTTGAAACATGTTTATATGTATTGCTCCACTACAAATCAAACGTTAGTTTCTCTGGTCGTGTTACTTTTAAACTTCCTTCGCCTGCATTCTTCAATATACCGGCTCGCAATCTGTACTTAATCAAAACACGTTCAAAAAAGAACTCACTCAATGTATTTTTACCTGTTCGTCAAACATTTGAATAGTGTTCAGAATCTTTTGTAAAGACAATATAGACACTCTACATATAAACTTTGAACTAAAGTACGTAAGCGGATTAAAAAGTGAAAACAATTAACCATCCGTTCAGTAAAACACCATTGGTGTTCTATCGATTCCTTCTCCAACTTCCTTTCTTACACAGAAAAGCACTAGGCAAAAACACTTTCCCATCCTCGTGTCCAACAATGGCTTTCTGTTGCAGCAGAAAAGAACTGAAAAGGTCGTAGAAATCGTGTTTTGGTATGAGTATCTCTCATCTCTCGATCGACATGATGTTTATTTTCACAGAACCAAATCGATTAGATAATGCTTTTGTGTTTTTCAACAACGATTACGCATAAACATAGTTTTATTGTACAAGAGGCAGAATCGAACATGTTCCTTCCTTGAGAAATGACAGTATTGTTCGGTATTTCAGAAAGGCCAGATTGAAAATCCCTAATGTACAGATTGTTTGTTTGGATAGGAGTTTCAAAGCTCCAGCGTCAAAAGTTTGTATACCCGCAACCTTGATAACGGAAAATATGATATTCGGCAGGATAAACAATGTTATAAAAGCATCCTAGTTTGTCCTGCGCTCTTTATAGGTTTTAGGAAACTAGGATGAATATACATGTTAAAAGTATACAGCATCTAAGGTTAGCGTGAAGTTCAATCCAATGAAACTTCACAAGTGGAAAAAGTAAAGTATCACATGTATCATTCGAAAGGCAATGGTGCACCTGCACAAACAATGCCAGCAGAGCCAGTGGCGAGTAACACTTTCTACTGTTTCATGACTGACTTTGTTTAATGTTTGTGTATTATAAATGTAATTATGGCCCTGGAGACAAAGGATATTTTGTACGCTTTTCATTGATCCCACATGATTCGGTGTTGAAGTGGATCAGTGAATGCGTTGCCCTACTGACGTGTAAGATACATGTATATGTCTTCTGAATATAATCACCAGACCGTTTGTATCATACGCATAGTAGTATGGTTCCTTATATAGTCCAATCCTCCAAGAGACTGTTATGGGTACTTGCCTTGTTCTCAACACGGTACCTGTCTGCCTGCCATGTGTTAATCAACGCCTGTCGCACCATCATTCCACATTCAGCTTCTTTCAGCACGACAATATCTGCAAGTCTGATCGCCAATCTTGTAAACTGATCTCACAATTAGCAGTCTGCTCACCAGTCGTTTGTTTTACGTCTAGGGAGATGATTCACGTAAAGCACAATGTCTTAAGTGCCGCAATACGAACAACATACATTCCACATGTTAAGGTTCGAAGTGTTTTCCGGCATATTTTTTAAAAAACGTATCTTACAGATGTCGCCTGACGGATGGGTCGTTCAGTTTTACCAATCATGACATGCAAAAAAAAAGGATAATTCAGAGCAACCCAACACGGGTAAACAGCATTTCTATTTAACAAGTCGGCTGTTAATGGAAAGTGTCAGTTAGGTCGATTATCATATCCGTGTGTGTTGTGGCTGTTGACATGCTGCGCCAGTGTTGACCAATAAGAAACGTGAAACCGGGAACTCAGAGCTGAACCATGTTTAATCTATAAGTCCACAAGTCTGAAATAAAAATATATGTAGTTGTCATGTTACTTTCAACGATATATAAGCTATATTGACGTTTAGACTTTATTTAACATGTTAGTTTGACTTTTGTCTATTCAAAATGTTATTTTGACTTTTTTCTAATTTCACTATCTAGAAAATAATACGAATTTATTGTATGTCTGAATTCTGAGATCCCCCTGAAGGTATATTCATTCTCAACTCATTAACATACACAAATTTACAGATGTCCAGGCTTTAATTGACACCGGCAATTCACAATGTCCATGACGGTTGAGTTAAACACAGATCGCTCTACAGTACACGGAAGGGACTGACGAGCAACATTGAGAAGCTGCGAGTCATAGGTGTGACTGGGAAAAAATCCATAACAATGATTTCACCTACATTCCGCCTCCCGCAATGAACAATGCCGTCCATTAGTTTAGCTATTAACGTATTAACAGACCCGACAGTTGTGCCTTTAATCGAATAGTTAAAAAGCCGTTGTTGGATTGGGAAGGATGGCACTACATTAGCTTTTACAATCAATGGTATAACATTACATACAAACTACACATTCCTATATACGCTGTATGTAGACACATGTAGTGAATGCCCAGGAATAGAGTTCCAGCTGCAGACAGCAAGGAATTTGGCGTCGGAGTTCAGAGCAATATCAGCCTCAACAGCTGCGGAATCGTTAGAAAATGGAAATGCGCTATCGATGTCTTAAAATTCTTTTGTTAAATTCACCTCTTTCAATTGACAGTTTTCAATTTGCATGTGTTTCGAAAACACTTAGTGTTTTCAAAGGCATATTTAAAAGGACAAAATCCGACAGAAGCCTTTTGTTTCGTTATCAGGTTTAAGGTTATCCAGCTTGTTTAGCATGGTTTGCATAACTAAATTGAGTCACTTCGTTATCACACCCATCACAGCTGCATCATGTTAATAATGCAAATAATCAGCTAGGTCATGTAGATAAATGTTAACGCTTATGGTCATTTACTGAATCTCTGCATGAATGTTAAAGGCATACGACCATGACATCGTTTAAAATATTCATGTTGTTACATTTGTATCTTGCTTGCATTATATCAGATCTTTCTGTTTTGTGTTTACGGAAGAAATGATTGAATAAGATAACTGAAACACCAGCTTTGAGGTATTAGGTCTGGAGTATAGTGTTCCACGGTAGATCCTAGTTCTGCTCAATGTCTATGGACATTTATAAATTCTTTGTCAGTCTAGCTCACAATAAGCAGCTCTAGTCTAGCCCGTGAACTGTAGAAGAGAGTCTCTTTAGGGAAAATACAAACAATAGATTTATATATTTCATAGACTGGATTTTTAATCGTGGTAGATCTCGACATCATTACATCTGTAAGCTTTACTGGCATCACATATAACGTCTTGTCCTTTACCAACTATCATGGTTTCTTTGCATAAAATGTACTTACAGCCGAAAGTCATGCTTTGTTAACACACATGACAGTTTTAGGTGGGATCCGTCTTAACAATCCTGTCAAGTTTAAAATCCGCTCAGTCATTCTCTATTTATGTTCTGTAAAACAATCTAAGAACGATCGGATGAAGGCTGGAGAAAGTTTTGTTGAAAGGAAGGAAATTAGCTCAGTTTAAAATGCCGATCGTTCGAATGTACAGCCTGAATGGACTGTGAAGTTTTAAGATCCCCAACAGGGCCTTTACAGGGACAGCGGAACCCACACGGGGGCTACTTGGGTAGAGTTCAATTGGAGGGGCCATAGAACCAAGACAAAGTCAGTGATCCCTCATTTAAAGCAAGAAATATTTTTTAGAATAATGATAAATAAGGGGGAAAATTATCACTGCGTAGGTCCACCTTAGACCGGGGGGGGGGGAGGGACAGTGAGAACAACCTGTCCAATCAGCTTCGAATTAATCGGAAACTCGTTCCACAAAGCACTCGTAGCGTTAAATTAATGTACGATCCCTTCGTGGAACTAGGCCCAGACCAACACGCCATAAGACATATTCATATCCAAATGCATAAGCATACGATATACTTCACCTGCAATGTATTACTGTTTTATTTAAGTGTTGTTTTTCACCATTGCAGATGACCGTACCCTTTAGGCTGGAAGTGACCTTGCTGGTGGCAGTCCTAGCTTGTGCATACTCAGATGGAATGAAAATAAACTTTTCCCGACTCACACACCTTAGGCAGACCCCTTTTGTTGCACATAAAAGAGGATCCGAATGCACAGGTAATTCATCGTGTTTTTTCTATACATACATTGTACGTCCAAAACGAAAGGATACAAAACATTATTCAATCTCGTTTCCAACACGGTGTGTCTTTGTGCCACTGTTCATCAAAAGACTCTGCTGTCATGGGTAGTCATTTTGCTTCGTCATTTTAGATGGGTCCTGGGTCATTTTTTTCAGTAGGGCCAAATTTGGTGCTGCTATCATAATACCCACAATTCATCATAAATATTGCACCATTCTGCTGCACTGCAACGCCCAGTTGAGTAATATCCTTTACATATGCAACACACGTATTTCAAAGTCTTGGTATCGTTTCTCGTGCAAATCAGTATAAATTATGATGAACATTATGGGTTTTTTTCAGACTAGAATTCAGCGATTGCTTTAGGCAAACGTTTTTATTGAGTTTTCTGTGTTAAACGCTAAATTTTATTTATCAAACTGTAGAGAATATTAATGTTATCACCATTGCACTGTCACATTTTCATAGTGTTGTCACATCATCCTAGCGCTATCATAAGGCCGTTTGCCAGGTGCCTGGTGAAACGGAGTTTTGAATAGTACCACTAAACCTGTTAAACAATTAACTGAACCAAATATTCTTCACAAGAATAATGAACAAATGATATTATTGATCGATATCCCATTTTAAGTCACAAGTTTAATTTTTAGAATGTAAAAGCAACATTTGAAGTGAAAATGATAGCCCTTGGAAATTTAGGCGTCTGAAAAACTTAAACGTCGAATTTACATCCCACGTACAATATATCTGTCAATCATTGCAAAGTACATGGATATCTATTCTGTTCTGTTCGCCAAAGGTTAACAGCAGTTTTAAAAAACTCTTGGTAGAGAAATTAAATAAACAAGTCTTTGCAGTGAGAGAAATGAATTGTGTGACACTAACTTTGTGACGTGACGATGCCCAGGCCTGCTGTGCGATACAGCTTTGTTTTTTAACTTCCCAGCGAATATGTCGGAAACAGAATTAAAGACTGTTGAGTTTGAAGGCCTCGAATGGTGTCTACTGTGTGTTGTAGAATCGATTAGAATAACGTAAATTAAGACTGGCGTTGCTTTGATACGCCAAGAACATTTAGGCCAAATGAACATTGACAGAGACCACATGGTGCAAAATCGTATATGTATGAAGTTCACATGTGTTTGCTGCCAATTGCCGCGCTGTAATATCGTAGTTTTGCAGCTGTACTTTATACTTTATACGAACAAAAACCTGGTTAGAATTGACGGAGCTATTATGTTTTTCACATTTACTTTACCTGTTGAATACGTATTTAAATTTGAGCCAAACCATACGCCGAATTTGAATAAACCATCTTATGGTCAAGTCGGGATTATATTTAGCTTCAGCGTGTCGGTGGCATCTGAAGGGAGTAATAAGTCGGAAAATATACATTATTCAGAAGCCAAAACCTCGCCATGACAAGCTTCTAATGTTAAAATATACAATGCCCAAGACTGCCAGTTATCGAAAAGTAGCAAGCAACAGCTTGGTATTATATTTTCATTGGAAACGTCAGTTCTTCTTTGTGTCGAAATCCTTTTTCAACAGGTTTCGGCAAACAATTGCCATCAAGCGTTATCAAAATTGTTATCACGTAAAGTGCGTTCTCTGTTGGTTTCATCACGCTTAAGCTCAACTTTATAAGAGATGCAACGCTTTGGTTAACAATGGCCTGAGGCATTTTAAATAAATGATACAGCTCACTATAAATAGAAAGGAAATGTGTTTGTTAATCATCATTTGGTCCTCCAAAGTTTTACGTTTACTAGTTTTTTTGCATACAACTGAAGTATAACAATTCTCAAGGGGAAGTGGTTAGATCATAGATATGTTCTTTCCCAGTTTGCCACTTAAAGAGCAAGGTTTCATTGAGTTTTGGAGTGCGTATATTTGTATGCTTTTGATCAAAGCAGAAATGAGACTGGTAAATCAAGAGAAAATTCTAACCTGTTCGGTATGAGAGGTGTAAATTTATAGTGACAAGCGAACAACTATCTACAAGTTGTGTAAAGATATTGAACTGTAACTTTCAGAGATACGTAAACGTATTATCCAATTGTGTCTATGCTACGTTTGTAATCTGTAAATATGTAAGATGCCGCCTATGTATCTTGACTGACTATTGTGGTGTATCTCAATGGATCCTCTTTATTACTTTAAGCCCCAAATCTTTCACCAAACGCGACTAAACCCTCTTAAAAGCCGCCCACATTTAGATTTTTAAGAGACAAAAATGTGCTGTAAGTCTGTAAGAGAATTGAAATTGGAAAACGCCAACCAACCAAGAATATACATCTTCGACATGAGTTATAATTAAATCAACTGCTTCATATTCAAAGTTTGAGGAATGTTTCACACGTACGTGTTTCCCACTGGTTAACAATTAATTCATATTCAAAACAAATGAATTTAGTCCTATTTGAAGCACTGCTAGAAGTGCGAGGCTTCTCATAATTGGCTGTACATTATAATCAGTCTCTTCTCAACTATTCAGTATTATAGCTTGATTGGCAAATAAGTGTTTAATAATTTATCTGTGTAACATAAAGATAGGAGTGTAGACAACGTTGTACATATTCAACGTAGACATAGAAAAATAAGCGTCTGTAACTAGCTTCTGAAGAAAAAATATTCTCAAAGATAAATCGACGACAAACAGACTCTGTAGTTCAGCGTGTACACTGTCCTCGGTAGCAATTTACAGAGCTAATCTAATTAAGACTGATCTTGACGAGTTAAGAAAAACGTTAATTTATCTTAGCGTTAGGATAACGACAATTCAATAAACGGTCCTATCTCTGTCCTAGCGTTAACATCGGCCTGACATCTATCCCAATAGTAGTCAAACGTTCGAATATCATTTCCCGTGAATAGTTCCAAGAATTGACTATGACAGGTATCCAACAGGTTAATACAAAAGTTCGAATATCAGCGTTAGCTCCGTGAATACGGGTCTTGAGGTAGAACGTCCCTTGTTTTGTATTATCTCTATATTACCTTTCTTCAATACACATATTAATAGTTTGATGATCTGTGACATCATGGGATCGTTTTGGTGCCATTAGTTACGGAAATTGCAACTCGGTTTGACCGCATCCAGTCACTCGGTTCCCTACTACTAACGCTAGTGTACATTCTATAGTAAACCGACCTTGTTCGACATCAACTGTGTTTGAAAGAGGGCGTACACTATGCTCTAATGAAGATGAAGTATCCAACAAGTGTCAGCACCGCTTATTCCGTCATATTAAGTTTTCATCTTAGTAATGCAAGTACCCGAAGCCCAATTGTCTATGAGAGTAAGGTCCCCAACGTTGATGTTGTTCTTAATGTAACGGGTCTACTTGTAACAATGCTTCTGCATCGACCAGAAACCTCAAGTACAATTGCAACAGAGTAACGCTAAACGCGTTCCATTATTTCTACATCAGACTTGTCCCCGGGGTACTAGCTCCAGTCTACAGATGTAACAGCCACATAGTCAATATGTCTACCATTTCAGTTTGTTCAGAATACAAAACAACATTCAACACGCTTGCAAATGTATTTAAACTTAATTTTATTGATTTACTTGCTGGACAAAAGGTTTTCAAACCTTAGTCTTTATAAAACAAAAACGAACTAGTTACAGCATGCAAAAAACTAATCCATTACAGAACCTTCTGCTTAAACTCATTCTTAATTGATACAGTTGTCTGTTAGTTGCAGATGAAAGGAGTAATCCAAGAGAGGGTTATATCACAACATCAAAGAATATATATTATGAGTTGTGCAAGAAGATTCGATTTGATAACGATCTATCTGATCATGTGTTAATTACCATCTCAGAAAGGATACAATTTGAATACAAATGCTTAGCATGAAAATCATAAAAGCTGAACCAAAATTAATTATTATCAGCAGGGATAAGCCATTTAATATCTTTTACATTTCTTTACGTCTCAAAGCAAAACGTACACAATCGATAGGTCGCCATTCGTAAAACACTTTACATAATTGCAAAATCTTAAGTACAAAAATGTTTCATGTTATTCAAACTTTATTCCGATAAGACCCGGAAGTAGGAAAATTAACATTCAACATGCAGGGAAATTGTCACGACACATTTGACTGTCAAAGTTTCCTTTGCTATGTAGGATCTGAAGGTTTTATTGTGAGGGTATTTGGACCACATCACGACAACACTTAACCTTAATGCGCAAAGGTTGGATTCAGATACGGATTTGGCATCGTTGTGATCACTCTGACATTTGGCTTTCTCTGATTTTAGTGGAATAAAACTGACAATAACAGCTTCATAAACGCATAACAGCGGACAACTGTACCGTGTTCGTGTTAAACAACTTGAAATCCGGCAAGTTAGAAAATCCTCGGACAATATGAGTGCCTGTGAGCGAAAACGAACGAAAAAGTGCCAACAGTCACGCGGATGGTTTCGCCTTACAGGAAGTCGTGATTTGCCACCGATTAGCCATGTCGCGTATTGATCAATAATTAGAGAGCATTTATTGGTGCATAAAAAAATGCTTCATTTTCGCCGGACAGCACTGGGCTGTTATGAAATGTTATCTCTGAAACGAAGCGGAAAGATGGTCCGTCCCACCCTGTTTGGTCTTAACAATGCCTTTAGGAACTGGTCAATATTTACTAGTGTAGGCAACAAGACTCTTGTACGCCAACAGTGTGCGTCTAATTTGATGAATTGAGAGCGACCCGATACAGCATTATTTACCACCTAGTGCCACTGGCAAATTAATTCGCAGACGGAAGATAAATTGACGTTGTGTCTAGCTTCTGTCTGTTCGCTCCTTGGCGATGAAAACGCTGTACAAAATTATACATCTAAGAACATTTTAGCTAAAGATGTTTTGTATGCAGGAGGAATTTTTCAACGGCACTTTGCATGTACTGCCCGAGAGTTATAAAATTGATAATATTCAAAACGATTTAGAAGCAATTTCTAATAAAGAAATGTCTTCCTTTGGTTTATTCGTTAAAACTGACAAATATATTCAATGGAATTATCCACTGCAAGCTTTTAAGTGTTTTTTGTTCAGCACTCCCTCGACTTCTGTCTCCAACGATTTTATGCTGCACATTCAGCATTTTGACATTAAACATAAAGTGCATTGTGCCTCATAATTCGCTTGAAATGAGTTGTAAATCAACAAAACAAAAAAAATCGTTCATGTTAGATTATCAGTTGATTAAAAGCCATGTCCGAATTCAGAAAGAGCATATGTGCATGGGTCGATCATTGGTTTGTTGTCATAGCAGCCGTACTGCATTAATTCGGGTCTTTGTCGTAAACGACAAAAAACATAGCTCAGGACTTTAGAGCAGTAATGGAAGGAAGCCGCTTAATGTTTTAGCAAATTTGCAGAAACGCCACATACACTTATGCAACTTCATTTCAGTGCGAGCGAATCTCTTGTCACAACTGTGACGTCTTTACTGTTGCTTCTGGCGATAATGGAATGTCGACACTTGAAACGTGCGTAGAGATCCGTGACGGGTAGTTTGCATAGAAAGTTTCTCGATGGTGTGAAAAGTGTGCAACGTTCTAGCATAATGTTACACATTGCAAACATTATCTCCAAACAGAGGTCACTTCAACAGTTATACATGATTTATTAGATTGTAAGTGTTAATGGTGGTAAAATCGGTGATTGACCGAATTTAGAAGACATTCTAATGAACGTTAAATTCTAACTCTTTCGATTATATAACAGGACATGTCTCTGCACAAACTGCAAACATTGGAGGCTTGTAAATGTACACAGCAATGTTTCTTCAATTACTATTCAATACGGCAAAGTATACGTAGTTATACAAGACATAATGAAACATCAATACTGATTGCAGATGATAGAGAAGCTATGTGCTCCATAAACTGTGTTAATCAAAGAGCCAACTAAGTAGGAATCACGCACAAAAGGTTTGAGCAACGCTGGTCAAATATGAGCCCCGTCAGACTATAACGGTGTTAATCCGTTTAACAGTGTTTAGATAAACTGTTACAAAGTTGAAAGCCAACGATTTGTTCAACCTGTACTTCACAGAAATAATCATGGAACCACCATTTAACAAATTAAATTTTACATTTAGCTTGAATACTAGTAATATGGACTTAATTCAAAAATGAGAAAAGTGGTGTTCGTTCACCACTATACTGAATGGGTCATATATATATTAAGCACCACCCACAATAATTGCTGATTGCAGCCAAGTGGGTTCAAACCAAAGAACCCAACCACTGATATTTAAATATCACGGATTATTATAACGGGTATTATAACCAATATCTGGTTTCCATAGTCGGAATGACAATTGCTTTGAGTTGAACACAATCGTATGACATGAAAATGGGTGGTGCTTAATTAATGCGCATGTATATATATATATATACTCTTCTAGGCTATATACGCAACTCAATGATCCATAGCAATTGCCTTTTGCAACATAGATAAAGAACTCGACTGTGTACAAATATCATTCATGTACAGTTGAATTATTTACTGTCTTGTGGTGAGACATAACGAGGCACGCCAGTGAATTCTATGATCTTCAGGTAATGCTGAAACCTGTTTTAATAATGGTATCAATGTCTCCTACTCCCGGATGAAAATAAATTATTTAAGAGGAAACAGAAATGGAACAAAAGCTTGATCTACTATGGCGAACAAGTAATTATTGCATCTATCTTCCGCCCACATTATTAATTCCAGCCGTTCGTAAACTGTGTAAAGTTACACCTCGTTGATTGGTGATCCATCGTTCCAAGACTTCTCCTCTTTCCTCTTGGGAAGCTGATGGAAGCAGGGAAAACCCACTCGAACCCACCACATAAAGATTGCTTTTGTACAAGACCCTGCGAAACGCTTTGCTAGCCACAAGATTACCCTCGGGAACGTCTCAGAAAGTCGATGGTTGGAACTGACATCACAATGACTGTCTGGATGCCATGTCATATATGACTGGGAAAAGTCAATGTTATTGACAAACAAGAAAACATAGACAAATCTTCTCTTTAAATTCTTAAAAGTAGTGTCTGCTTGTCATGCAGGTCCTTATTTGACAGTTCCACCTGAACATTGGATGTCTGTCTTTCATCTAAGAAGGTTTCACGACCGCATTGTCTCAGAGGATGTGGGATGTCTATAAGTAATGAATGTTGATCGACACTTGAAACTATTAAGTGCCAACTTTGCTGTTGCAAAAATATTCTCGGTTTTTAAATTCAATCATCTTTAAGATATTAATTTTATTTGATTTTAGTCATCTTGTAATTTACGTTAAAGATATCAAATAATAAATAAGCAACATTTAAGGAGAAAATATTAAAACTACGCACGGTTAGCTTACTTTTGAAAATAACAACAGATATGTACCCACATGCTTTCACCGATGATAAAATACTTTGCAACGATGTGTCGAACATGTAAATGCGATGAGATAGCAATGTTCAGCTTGTCTCTGTTTGCATCTGTTAAAACTGGTTAAGTGGGTTGTGGTACTGATGCCTTAACATGAAACTGGCAGTCCATATGCGGGTAATTCACCAGAGAACTTCCAAAGAGACGTGTTACTTGTGACAAACTATGGTGTTATTGTATCGACTAATAAACATGGAATAATTTGTGGTTTGAAGATGTAACGGGATTTTGCGATTGATGTAAGCAAAAGTTAATATATCCATTTTGTTTTGTTTCAGGAAACCCATGTCCACCGGATAAGCCGTTTTTATGCAAAGAGTCATTCACATGCATAGCTCTAAAGTTTGTTTGTGATGAAACATACGACTGTGACGATGGTTTTGATGAAGATAAAAAGGTGTGCAATGCTGGTAAGTAGGCTGCAGCCAACGTTTGTTGTATGATTTTCATTTTCCATTCTTGGGTCAACGATGACGTAGCATTGACACAAAAGACTGTAGAATGTCGGCTTTGTGAGTGAGGTCAACAACTAGGCAGCGCATTGTCATTATGTTCTGAAGCCGATGCCTCATATGGCCTCGGTCTACAATTAATTTCCTTCATTGTTTATCACTGGATCACCATGATGAGAGGCTCTCTCACAAATACATCACTCCTATCCTTTGCACGTACACATTGCATCTGTTGACCAGCTCGATTGGTCGCACTATGACTGGGCACCCCTGATTTTACGCTCACGGTACCAAATTTAAACTCTATTTCTGCCCTTTCGAACAACTAAACAGTTTATAAGATTGTCTCTTCTCGACAAATCCAGACGTGAGCCAATAATTGTTCTAATTCAAAATATGGGGCGCGGGATGGCGCAGTGGTTAGTGCATTGGCCCAGCAATCTACCAGCCTGGCGGTTGTGGTTCAAGTCTCACCTGGGCACGTCTCTTTCAGCCCGGAGAGACATGAGCCAGACACCGATGTAATGTTAGTGAGGCCGCGGTGATCTGGCTGAAAGATTGCCGAAAACCACGTAAAAACCCCAAATCGGTGTAATTAAAAAATGAACATAAAGATCTGTCAATTCATTACCCTCTGGAAACTATTCCGCATCTTTGTCAACCAAAGTCAAAGGAGTATAACTGTGGTTTGAGGCGACAAGGTACCTATGCCCATAGCTTCGGCATCTGTAATAGCCAATCTTGCAACACGCAGCTGCTCAAGTTTCTGATTATGAAAGTACACTTCGGTTCGTCAATACCACATAAATTTATCTAGATGTCCATTTGTGGTAAAATAAACAAGAGTCATCAGTAGATGACATATCCCCCCGGTTTATTTAAAAAGTTGCAACCCAAAAAATCAAAAACTCGTTCAAACTACCAAAAGGCACCACTGCACTGGTAAAGCTATAAAACCGTCCAATTTCATAA
>JAUELE010244746.1:0-11176 GCA_031471655.1 Diodora aspera | reverse complement strand
AAAGAGTTCTCGAACCCCGGATGGGACTGACATTTTGCATGTTGGATCCCCCCCACCCCACACACTTTCCAAAATCCCTGCCGGTATATAGGCTATGTAGCGAAAATGTTCAAACCACTGTTCGTACGACGTCACTCACAAAAACATTAATAATAAGCCCTTACGAAACTGTTTTTCTTTTTGTTTTCTTTTATATATCTGGCGTAGGGACAACATTTGTGGTGTATTGGAGCCCAGTTTGGCAAGCGCAGAGGAGGCAGTGGGGGAAGTTTGACCTTACCTTTGAGGACGCTGATTGTGAATGGTGGTCCGCCAGAGAACGTATCAGTGAGAATGAGAGTCTGCAGTATTCCACCCACGTGGAAGTCTTCGTCCATAGTAATCCGGTAATCGACAGGTGGATGATCACTGATATCTGTTATAAACTGGAAGTCAGTCAGTTCCAGATAGAAGCTGGATCCACAAAGAAGTCTCTCGGCATGGAACAGTTCAAAATGGTACCTCTCACCCACCTAGAAGAGAAACCAGTACTAAAACAGTCCGTGCAGGTGTATACTACATTAGGACCCTCCACATGCGAGGATCGCTTGCAGAGTAATATTTAATTTTATTTTCTAGGTTACCCATGCCTATAAGTTCGTCTCCCCCAACATTTTCGCAATGATATAAACACAATTAGAAAAGAATAGAAGCGAGACTCAAATATCATCAATTGAATGGCTGACACAATGCTCATTTGAATGTGACCAGACCATTCATTGATTCATAAACAACAATCATAAAACAGCACTGGCGTTGAAGCGTTAATGCTTCATGCAACAGATAACTGTCAGATACTTCAAAATAACGAATTTTGATTGGATTGTAGCCTCACGGGTCTCAAAATTATGAATGCCAGGTATTATTTTACCTTTAAAATGTATTATTAGATTTTGCTGCACTGCCCTGCTTCAATTTCAGTTGCTCTAAAACGCACCGCTGGCGTGCTGTGAAAGTGTGTGGCAGCCCTTACATAAGTAAAGAGTTTTCCGTGGTTTTCGATAAACTTTCAGCCGCATCACCACGGTTTCACTAGCATCACGTCGGTGTCGGGGCTCCTGCCTCTCCGGGCTGAAAGAGAGATGCCCGGGCGGCACTGGAACCACAACCACCAAGGCTGGCAGATTGCTGGGCCGACGTGCTACTCACTGCGCCATCCCGCGCCTCTGACACTCGTCTTCTGTTAGGATGTATATGTATATGTATATGTATATGTGATTTACCTCAAGGTCAAGGTCAACAGCTTGGTTTGGCAAATTCTTAGTTGTTGTGCACACACTTCCAGACACTGTTCCTTCTCGTGGTATGATTTTGGCACCACCTTTAAAACATAACATGAGATTTGTTCTTATAAGTTTATTATGGCTGATAAATAAAACCCAACTATAATATGGTTTTGATTACCCGGCACACCTCGTATTATTGAACCGTCCCCATTATTTGTTTGCATGCCAACATCTTTCAAGGTTTTAAACTTACTAGTCATATTTAATTAGTTAAAAGAAATATTTTTTTTTAATCAACCGACCTCCAACCCTAATTTCTGAAGAGATGTCATCGACACATACTATTTGTCTCTTACCTTAGAAGGTTATTTCAACAGACCAATGAAAAATTATTTAATAATGATAATAATAATAATGATAATAATAATAGTAATAGTAATAATAATAACTCTTTATTATCCGATACATGAAATCTGTCACCACTCTTACTGGTGGTTGTTTCCACAGTGCAGCGCCAATACCCATTTTCAGCTGTGCAGACGGGACAATCACGGCATTAGCTAGGATTTACTTCAGGCCCTGAACATGGTGGGGTCACGAGTCCGTCGCCTGTTACTACATTCTTCTCAATGGTCAATAAAGCTACAGCTTTACCAATCAAAAATTGACAGGACAATAATCTATATTGACACGCACCTGTTTGAGCAGCTTGAGATAAGTCAAACGTCCTGCAGATGACTGACGCGGTGCCCCTGGTAGATATGTACATAATCAGCTGTCCGTTGATGTACAGCCACATGTCATCACCTCCGCCTACAGCGATGGTTTCAGTACCTTGGTATACCATTCCCATGCGGATCACGGAAGTAAAACTTAAATGTAAAGACATCCATTAGCACAAACACGCCAGTGGAACAAAACTGTTAGGTTAACCTTGATACTTAATTGGCAGATACATGTATCAAAACCAATACAGCACAGGCCAACTATGGAGAAAGTCAAACTGTTCTTCACTCATTAAAGACAAATATATGGTATACCGAGATAGGGAAGCGGCTTCATAGTAACCCTTATATGGTTAGTCCTTGATATATCCCGTTCATTCACGACTGAGTTTGAACCTAAGAATATGACTATTTCAATTGAATTGACGTCAGTGCCATCTTGTTGACAATATGCCTTTTCAATGCCAAATACATGGTCTCAATCATTTTACCAAACTTCTGGAGTTATCCTGGCGCAGAAATATTTTTAGACAAGCCACTGTGGAGATTATTACATATTGTACATTTGGATTTTCTTGCTGCAAAATTGTATTTTGCGATCAGAAACGTATTACTATCCAAACATATACCAGTGCTATGTTTCTCTATCAGATACGTTGATAGCTCATGCATAGTTCAATTTGTTGTAAGCGTTTTTTTATTCCGACATTACTACATCTTGCATATGTTGTTAATATCATGTGAATTGTAAGCTGTTATTTACGTACCTTTTACTCTTATTTTTGATACCAACAAAATCAGGTTACATCAGATAAATAATGCCGAAGCGTTAATCACACATCCTGGATCTGGTAGAATTGGTAATAGTATTAGTAACAGTAGTAGTAGTATAGTAGTAATAGTAGTAGTAATAGAAGAAGTAGTAGTAATAGTAGAAGTAATAGTAGTAGTAGTAGTAGTAATAATAGTAGTAGTAATAGCTGTAATACTAGTAGTAGTAGAAGTATTAGTAATAATAGGTGTATATAACAGTTAAATAATAGTTACCCAAAGTTATGTGTTGTTCCACCACAGTCCTTTTGCTCATTGCCATATCCTAAATCATCAATGGGGAAGAACGATCCTGCGCTGTATCTAACAAGTACAAGATCAACAAGACCAGTTTAATACTCTGCTATAGAGGTGAGGTGATGTATTGCACTGCACGGACAGTTTGTTGGTAAGAACACAAGATAATGTGCCAAATGCACTGTCAGTTGGGCAATATTGCAGCCGTATAACGCTATGTGATGTACAAGCTGTTCATTATGAGAAAAGATCGATAAAAAGAAAAGTGATAGCGAACTGTCCTCCCTTTAGTCGCCTTGTACACAAAGCATTGGGCTACTGGGCCAAATTCCTTGCAAGCGACAGCATGTCACTCACCGGATCCCCACATTTCAAGGTGAGAGAGACAACAATTTAAAGTGAGGTTGAACGAAAGAAAAGTTTATGTAAAATATCTCAAAAATCTTGTTCGCGGTAAACAACAAGCACTGCATGAATAACTGGGGTCCTCTTCTTTTAAAATGAAGCCAAATCATCTCCAGATACGCCACATGATTATTTGTATTGAATACAAGCGGCCTTGACTACCGTGTGAAATTAATACAAGTTATGTCGAACATGAAGATATCTAAAATATGTTATGGCTGTATTACCGAAACTTTTTTTCTACATGAGGTAGCATTTTCTACGCTTACCTGTATACCAAGGGAGAAGTCGAGAGTTTTTCTAACGTTATTGATGAATTGATCTCTTTGTTGATCCCGCTTTTCGGTAGAAACCAGTTGGAGAAGGAGTCGGTGGAGGGGTTACTGGACAGGGCCAACCAAGCTCCGTAAGGGCTGGGAATGTAGGTGGTCTTCCCGACTATATCTTCAGACAGACCAGCAAAATCTTGATGAACAGCGCTGAATAAATGAATAAATGAATAAATGAATTGATTAATTAATTCACCATGATTTTGACGTGTTCACTCATAACACCTGAATAATTTTGGAATCGTCTGAAATGAATAGAACGAAAAAATGATGATGATGATCGTCGGATGCAGCTACTGACAATACAAATACAAATATAAAATGTATATAGCGCCCATATCCGATTACAAATCGCTCAAAAGCGCTGAAACTGAGCTAAAAACTGACAGAAAAGGTAAAATCTTGAAGGGTATTAACGGTCTATGGCATAGGCAATTATAAACAAGAAGACATTGCCGTCAATATCCCCCGCCATGCATACATTTTTCTTCTTTCTTTTTTTTACATTTGAGAGTGACCATAAGATAAAGGGATTTTATGTCGAAAATTCCAGATGTTTTATGTCGGGGATAACAAGTGAGACTTTAGTTCGGATTTAAATGTGGACAGTTTATGCTGTGATCTGAGAGGGAAGGGAAGATTGTTCCAGAGAGAGGGACCAGCTTTAGCAAATGATCTGTCACCAAATCACTTGGTTCGAGTGTGGCACAGAGAGCGAGAACTGATTTTGTGATCGAAGTGATCTTGTGGGCTTGTACTGTTGTAGAAGAGAGAATAGATATGACGGTGCGAGTCCATGTAGACATTTAAAAACTAGCAAGAGGACTTTATACTGTATTCTGTACTGTACAGGCAGCCAATGCAGCTCAAGTAGAACAGGAGTAATGTGGTCACACTTTCTCCTTCGAGCGCTTTGAGTCTACTCTTGGGTGGAGATACCGCGCTATAAACTATCCATTATCATTATTTATTTCGCAAATTCACAGTTTTTACTTATATACAATCCGTAGACATTCTAGAATTTATCTTTCACAAAGGAGCCCGAGAAGTACATGTTTAACAATTATGAGGTGTTAAACCGACAGTTTTCTATCTTGCGCTGCAGACTTCATGAAGAGAATACCGTATATCAAACACGATAACAGTACGTATAAACTAACCGTTGGCAGTTTATAGTTATCGTTGCTTTGTAATGGGGCTTAGTTCATAAGATGTAAGAGTTTATTTAACAGCTACGTCTCAGTTGTATGACATTTAACGACGGAAAATATTAATGGCTTTGTATCCTGGATCGGAACGGCAATATCAAAGAGTCGAAATCCAGCCAGAGAAAATTCATGTACATGTGGTTTAGTCGACGCTCCAGACTCTAGCCAGAATTGAAGAACACACATATAGATTGCACAGACAAAAACAAGTTGCTATTACCTGATTACAGACATTTTAAAGCTTAGACAATTACAACAAATGCATAGAAGGTTACTGCATAATAAAGGGAGACAATTATTCTACTCTCAGGCAAATATTTGCAGTACAATATATGAAAAAATAAAAAAGTCTCCCTAGGTGTAGCCATCTTCGAAATATTCAGATTATAATAAAAAAACAAGACTTTTATAGGTTATTACATGTATTTCGAATTATAAGCAAAAATATGCAACAGAAAAATTGTAATTTCGTTGAAATTGAAATAACCTATTTGAAAGCAGTTTTGGAGAAAACTATGAATATTTTGTAAGACAACTATGAATACAACTAACAGTCTGAAGACAACAAGCAGAATTATACATCAGCAGAACAGGCATATATTAAAGGGACATAATCAAAGTTGCGTCTGGATAATCGGTCAAATACCTAACATACGTACAATTCGCTCTTATTGTAACAAAGAATCTTCGGCGAATGTAAACCTGACATTGGAAGAGTTCTCATAGATGATAAGATACCTTTTATCGAACGAAAATATGTTTTATTAAACGAAAACCATCATTTTGGTGTAAAACATCGGATACAGCACGGTATTATATTACTCTGTCAACAGAAAGACAAGCTCTGAACATCGATTGGCGTACCTGCAACTTTAATTATGTCCCTTTAACTTTAATTTGTTCACCAGTAACTTGACGTAGCGTTAATTTTGAAAGTTTTTGCACCGCCGATATACTCAACTAGAACCAGCTGTGCGTGCGTTCGTGTGTTCAGTGCGAAGGATGATGAACGTGCTCGATATTTTGTTGTTATTGCGACTGTAGAAGGTGGACATCTATCCTCTCCAACCGCAACTTAGTAATGTGTTCCCCTCTCGTTGAATGAAGCCATTGAAGACCGCGTTGTGTAGTGTGCAGTCATTGCCTCGGCTTAAACATCGATGACTATTTTGCAATGCGTTAAATTTGGGTTAATAAATGTAAGTACTGTTGCTGAAAAAGGTAAGTAGAGCGCTGACATTTGTTCGTTAACCGTATAATTTTTCCGGAGATGGTGTCATTTATATTTTAAAAAATCGTAAATATTGTGTTTTCGACGCCATGTTTGTTGACGTTCCTGTCAAAGACAGCGAATTCCTGCGCGCACCTTATGTGATTAGGTTCGCTCCAAAATTAGGGTATTATGCTGATTTGATACCTTTTATTAACCAATCGAATTGCTCACACACCAGCTGATCATGGTAGAATTGCGTATAATTCGTCGCCGATATAGCCACCCTTCGGGAGGCAAAAAGCGACGTAAAATAAGCTGACTTTTAATTGCGTATAAAGACAAAAGTAAGTGAAATTAATAACACATTTCTGCGAATAATTGTCGTCAAATTAAATGTTTGAACATTCTCAACCGACGGGGCGCTACCACAGTCTGAAAATAGAATTCCCACACTGTTGCGAACCTCTGCACATGCGTTAAGTGGTGGAGGTTGACTGGCGGGAGAAGGTCATTCGATCAGAGGGCAGCATGCGGCCTCTTGTACCAGATTGGCACATCCAGAGAAAGATCACTCTAGTATGACCGGCCACATCTTCGGAACACTCTCCCAGTTGACATCCGTTCACAAATGTCTTGTTATCGTTCTGGAGTTAACTGAAACCTCGACAGAATATAATGTCTGATTTTGTTGGCAGAGACGGTGCTTGCACCTATACTTTATACGCTCATCAAGTTAAGGGCCTGATACTAAACGAGTCACGTAAGCTGAAAGTCAGACAAGGTTGAATACCGGTATGGTGTTGTCCAGGCTGGCACAAGTTATTGCGCGTCTGTCTATTTCCTGTGGATATGATCTGCTGTATACAGTGAACTGTTAGGGACATACAGAGTTTTATACAATTATTGTAATTTTCCACTGACAATATGAGAAAGTTTTAGACATTTCTCGTACTTTCAATGTAGTTTTGGAGACTTTATCTCGTACTTTCAATGTAGTTTTTGAGACTTTTTCTAGTACTTTCAATGGGGTTTTTGAGACTTTCCTTGTACATGTATTTTCAATGTAGTTTTTGAGACTTTTCTCGTATTTTCAATGTAGTTTTTGAGACTTTTTCTCGTACTTTAAAAGTACTTTTTGAGACTTTGCTGGTACATGTATTTTCAATGCAGTTTTTGAAACTTTCCTCGTACTTTCAATGTAGCTTTTGAGACTTTTTCTCGTACTTCCAATGTAGTTCTTGACACTCTTCTCGTACTTTTAATGTAGTTTTTGAGACTTTTTCTCGTACTTTCAATGTAGTTTTTGAAACTTTTTCTCGTACTTTCAATGTAGTTTTTGAGACTTTTTCTCGTACTTTCAATGTAGTTTTTGAGACTTTTTCTCGTACTTTCAATGTAGTTTTTGAGACTTTATCTCGTAGTTTCAATGAAAAATTGTATAAAACTCTTTATATCCCTAACGGGCCACCGTAGCTGTATACCTCTCTGTTTGTTATTTATCATTAACCAAACTGTGTCTGCTTCAGCTGTGCAGCAAACTGGAGTCGGACACGACGTCCAAGAAGGACGCATCTGACGGCTTGCAGATAGAGCTCTGGACATCCTGTTGTGCTCAGGACTACTGCAATGTCAAGTTTGATAAAGAAGGCAAATATTTAGGTAGGCAGAGAGTGTGTATACCAGCGTCCGTGCGTGTGTGTAAGTGGGATAGACTTGCAATTATCGACACAGATCTCTGCTCGAGGGTAATACACCAGCGGGCTGTTCTCCATCCTCGAAATCAAGGGAGTATGTGATTTCGCCGATGTCACTCATATACCCTGGAATCATTCTTATTCACGACGATCGTCTCGAGGCGGGCATTTTGACCAATCAATGACCAGCTTTCTATAGTGAAAGCTTGCGTCAAATTATGTGGAGCGTCTCTCGGCGAAGTAAAGACGTTATGTGTTTAGATTTTCACAAGTTTACTTCTCGAGCAGTGAATGCAACATTTCATAGTTTGTCTATATTTAGTATATTTGGACTTTCCATACACACAAAAAGACCATGGTGAATAGGAATATATCCATTGAATATGGCAGTTTTGGGCGGTGTCATTATGCCCTGGATTTCGAGGATGGCTGTTGGCTGTAAGACGGACATTACCAATGAGTTGTAAAGATCTCAGTTTCAGAACAACACACCAGCATGCCATTCGCTGAAGAACAGACATTACCAATGAGTTGTAAAGATCTCAGCTCTAGAGCAACACACCAGCCTGCTGTTCGCTGGAAGAACAGACATTACCAATGAGGTGTAAAGATTTCGGCTCCAGAGCAACACACCAGCTTGCTGTTCGCTGGAAGATAAGACATTACCAATGTGTAAAGATTTCGGCTCCAGAGCAACACACCAGCTTGCTGTTCGCTGGAAGATAAGACATTACCAATGAGGTGTAAAGATTTCGGCTCCAGAGCAACACACTCGTGACCTCCGTGCGTTGCCACATTTCTATGGTTACGAATACAGCCATTAATAGTGTAATCATTGCTGTTTCACTCTGAACTAGAATGTTGTGGCCTGATTAAGTAGAAGAGTGAATCTGGTAGTGGATGGAAAGTGCCAGTTTGGAGAACGAAATATCGTAAGATATACTGAGGCTCAAAAGAAAGCGTACAAAGGCTTTGAGAGACGAATGAAGAACAACAAAAGAATGTTATCCCTTTTTTTAGATTTATTCAGGAAAGTGTTGTCTGAGGACGATGCAAACCACATGAATCAAACTCAGCGAAACGGTAACTTTTTTATGATCAATAACACAATATGAGTTGGAGAAGACTGTACTCAATTTTCTCGTTTCGTTGTTGTAAAGTATGATCCCGTTGTGACCCGGCATTTGTACTTGGTTTTAGATTCAAGCAAACAGACAATGGAATGCTACACCTGTACAGATATAGGTGACCCTTCCGACTGTACTTCTTATCAAACCTGCAAGGCGGGTGATGTAAGTATTAACTTCAGGAGTCAGTGAGTGGGTAAATAGTGGATGAGTTGATGGGTAGGTGGGGCAGGGAGAGGTAATGAAGAAAGAAGTGAGAGAGAAGGAGTGTTAGTATGTGAGTGGGAGAGGAGATTGGTTAGGGGGTGAGGCAGAGAGGGGTTATGAAGGGAAGGAGTGAGAGAAGAAGTGAGTGAGTATATGAGTAGGTTGGTGAGGGGTGAAGGAGAGAGAGGTTATGAAGGGAAGGAGTGAGAGAGAAGGAGTGTTAGTATGTGAGTGAGTGAGTAGAGATTGGTGAGGGGGTGAGGGAGAGAGGTTATGAAGGGAAGGATTGAGAGAAGAAGTGAGTGAGTATGTGAGTGAGTGAGTAGGTTGGTGAGGGGGTAAGGGACAGAGAGGTTATGAAGAAAGGAGTGGAATGAATGTTACTTTGTGAGGGAGAGAGCAGGTCGGTTAGGGGATAAGGGAGTAAGAGGTTATGGAAGGAGTGACTTAGTAGGTTGGTGAGGTAGGGAGAGGTTATGGAAGAAAGGAGTGAGTGAGTAGGTTGGCGAGAGGGTGAGGGAAGGGTGAGGTTATGGAGGAAAGGAGTGAGTAGGTTGGTGAGAGGGTGAGGGAGGGAGAGGTTATCGAGGAAAGGAGTGAGGAGGGAAGGGTGTTAGTATGTGAGTGAGTGGATTGGTGAATGGGCGAATGTGTGTAAGTGATGGAGTGTATAAGTGAGTAAGTGAGTGTAAGAAAATGGACGAATCACTGAGTGAGTGTGTGAATGACTATACCCGATTAAAACAAGATTCAAAATTTGTACTTGCATCAAGCTAAAATGATGAATTTACAGAACGTTAAAATTGTTGAATGCCTAATTCATTATCAATATTCACATTTTGTTACACATTAGAACACGCAAATGACATCCAATTTCAGTGGTTAGTCACTCAAAACTCAAGTGAGATCCGAAAACTTCAAATATATAAAGAAGACAATGTCCACGGTGGCCACATGGTAAAGCGTCGGATTTGTAATCTGGCGATCCGGGTTTGCCCCTGGCTCACGGCACTGTGTTGTGTCCTTAGACAAGACACTTTACTCCAATTGTCTCAGTCGACCCAGCGGAAACTGGGTACTGGTCCTCCAATTGTTGGAGTGTAATGACCTTCTAGTGCTGAAAAGCAGCTTGGGTTAACCAGGGTAATATATGGAAGCGCTCTGAGTCTACCCTTGGGTGGAGATACTGCGCTTTAAAAGAACTATCCATTATTATTATTATTATTATTGAATGCTAGTCTGGTGTGACCCCTTGTTCTGATATGGTTCCTGCATGCCACTGATTTTCATTGTCACAAACCATGTCCAGGAGCTAAGTCCACCACCTGTTTGATATCACCCATTGCCACGATAATATTATTTTCTAATTTTTTATGTATTATCACCAAAATACGGCACATACCGGTACTTAGTTTGTGGCTGACAGTCAGTATATTAATAACCATATTAGTAACCTGATGAAACAATTATGAGTATTAACCACGTACCAAAAGTTGGTGCCTGACAAGTGCCAATCGATTTTTAGGGAATTCTTGGAGGGAAGGTGTTAATGGCAATTTTGTACCATCACATTCATAATCCAAACTGAGGTATTCTGCATTTCTATTGTAAACAACCACATGCTGCTGTCACAGTTTCCTGTCCAGCCGAATAGTATGGATTTGTTCATTTTGTATAGGTTTTGTGTGATGAATAGCTACAGAAATGCATCTATAGCCAACCGGTGATCTAAATAAAAACTGTCACCATTGCTTATGCCTAGTTTATAAATCTGGAAATATATTATGCCACAGGAACCAACTGAACTTCTGTATTATACAGAAGCACTGACCCAATTTGGGACTACACACACCAGATTAAAAAAAAAATATTTTGCTATGATAGAGTAAAATACCGAGCTTGGATTTCCTATATGTTATACAGATAGGTATAGAG
>JAUELE010244735.1:0-11178 GCA_031471655.1 Diodora aspera | reverse complement strand
CATCCCCACCCCCTCACTCCCCCTCCTTCATTTTTACCTTTACATGAGAAACTTTTGTGGACAGCAGGTAACATTTTCAAAGCTTTGAGGGTAGCATCCTCACAGGAATACTATTCAGATACCATCATTTTTCAAAGAATAGTGTCCTCACAGGAATGCTTCTCAGATAGCATCATCCCCCACTCTCACCCCCTCGCCCCGCCCTCACCCCTTTGTCAGTTTGACCTTTACATGAAAAACTTTTGTGGATAGCGGGTTACATTTTTTAAAGTTTTGAAGGCAGCATCCTCACAGGAATACTACTCAGATACTATCATCCCCCACCTCCCCCACCACTCCCCCTCCCTACTTTTGTGGACAGTAGATTACATTTAATCAAAGTTTTGAGGGTAGCATCCTCACAGGAATATTTCTCAGATACCATCATATTCTCATCATATGGAATCCAGTGGCGGATCCAGGGGGGGTTCCATGGGGTCCTGCCCCCTCCCCCCCCCTTTCTAAAATAGAATATGGAAAATTTCATAGTAAAGAGTCCACAAACCCAGGATGGGGCTGACATTTTGCATGTTGGACCCCCTTTTCAAGTTGGACCCCCCTACCCCCTTTCCAAAATCCTTGATCCACCCCTGGAATTAATAACACGCTTGTGCACAGAAGATTTAAATATCTTTTATTTCATACACCAGTTGCAAATACAGTACTAGACTGGGATAGTTGTGATAGAATGTTAAGAATTTCTTGTGGAGTCATTATTATTTCACAGTCCTGATCTAACAATTCTTATGATCATCTTTAACTGGAGGAAAATTCCATCAGCACAAAATCCAACAATCATGAATGTGTGTCCAAAATCACTGAAACAGCAATCAACACTGCAGAGAGTGATTAGAATATACAGAATAAAAGAGTTGAGCAATTAATGTTGTATACTGGTGTAAAATGTAGAATGACTGTGCCACCTGAGTGGGGTATTGAGATAACAATCACAACAAATACTGATTGGTAAGTCACAAAAACAATAGTTGAGCAATTTCTCGTCACTTGGATGAGGTAAATTCGATGTGATAAAACCACACAAAACCTAAACACAATAAATATACATACAAAGGCATCCGTGAATGTGTAAAATTTGGACTATCTTGATAAAATGTTGCAACATTTGTTAACATCACGCATAAATATTCAACAAGAATTAACTGGTATATATATATATATATATTGAGCAAACAACATCTTAAATACATTCAAACATGCAAACAACAGCACCAGTTGGACAAACTGTTAAAACAAATCTATTAACTAATACACCATATAGAGCTTGAACATAAATTTGTCTTCTCTAAAGAAAGAACAAATTTGAACTTGAAATCAAATGGTTTTGTTTGTAATGTATTATTAGTATCTGCATTTTAAATTTTTAAAAAGCCACAGATGGGAGAGCAATCGAGATATAATTAATTGATCCATGATGAGTTATCTGCCCTTGTATCAAATCTAATGTTTACAAATGATACGGTTCATATAAAAACATTTTAATTGATACATGATTTATACATCTTTATTAAATGCCCGTAACTCATTTGAAAGAACTGTGCAGCATCTATCAAGTACAACTGACAAACAACAGATGTTTGAAGAATTGGTTTGTGCATGTTTAAACATGTGCAGACTGCAGAGTGCCAAGAGGAACAGAACTCTTCTGGAACCGCCCCGAGTCATAAGAATGTTTCTCAGACAGCTGATATGGAGTGAAGAGATCTCGATGGGTAGTTTGGAAATATGTGTCCTTCAGGGGAGGAAAGATGTTGCACTTCTTTATCTGTGAAAGGAAAGCATACATACATGTATTTATCCTCTTTTAAAGTACCTGTAGTCAAAAATTATTGTGGTTTATGCTTGTGAAAAATTTATTTTACAAGACATGATAAATTCAGAAGAGTTGAAAGATTTTTCTTTTCAGGAAAGACAATACTGACAAACTTGTACAGGTTGCATCAGTTGTTCAGCTGTATATTTCAGAAAGTATAATCTTCAAAAAAATGCCATTTTCTTCCTATTCATTTATGAGTGAGTTGATAGTGAATATGTTGGTTTGCCTAGAATTAAGTTATTCATTACTTTTCACTGTTGTGTGAACTCCGAAAGAAGACTCCCAAATTTTCACATGTAGCAAACTTAATCACAGATTACCCCTTCTATGGTAATTCTTTGAAAGATCTGAAAAAAGGAGGTACTCGACTGTGCTAATAATGTGACCAAGTCTGTTGTCGCAACCAAGATCCCCATAGATGCTTTGTGGTGTGCTCAAGAAAGAACCAAGACAAGCTTAAATGTGAAATGAGGTTGTTCAATGCATATCTGTTTGAAGTGAGACCCTGTTGAAGGCCCACCTCCAGTGTCTGAACCAGGTCACAGTAAATGCTGACCGCCTCCTGCATGTTTCAATGAGTGGGACAACCTCTTTTTATTTCAGATTTCTTTCAAAGATGTTCAACCTCATATGCTCTAGAACTTAAATCCTGAATATCCATGCTTTAATGGATACTGATTACTGGTTATGATTACCTTCTCGATGGCCTCTGGATTTGGGTTTGTCTTTCCTTGTTTTGGATTTTGGTAATCACTTAAAGTTGTTGCCTGGGAATCCCAGTCCCCTGCAATTGAATTTCAAACTGATGGTTTAGTGTCAGTGTTTCAACATCTTTGTGCATCACTTACTAATTACTTCTCTAACTAGTGTCCTGGAGTGACTTCCAGCAAAAAGTCAAAAGGGGGTCGAGCAAGATATCCAAAGAGCAGCTGGTGAAAACTCATTGCCATCTCTACCATCCTTGAATTTGCTTTATAGGGACATAATCAAAGTTGCATCTGGATAATCGGTCATAAACCTAAAATACGTTCCATTCGCTCTTATTGTGACAAAGAATCTTCGGCGAATGTAAACCTGACATTGGAAGACTTCTCATGAATAATTAGATACCTTTTATCGAAGGAAACAGCACGACAGACCAGCATTGACTGTCACCTCTGTGTTGCACACGACATCGTTTTACGGGTAGTAGCTAAAACGGCGACAAGCCAAAATGGTGACATGCCAAACTTGGCTGTAATCTACGGACAATTCAGTGTAATGATCAATGGATATATATATATCTTTGGTTGTCACCGTTGTATCCAAAAAGTGTCACCGTTTGGACAAAATATCTTTCCCCGTTTCGTCTAATTGTGACCGTTTCGTCCAATTGCATGTCATCGTTATAGGCGTATCACCATTTTAGCCAGTTCCATATTTGCTTATAAATATGTATACATTCTTCCAAATGTAATACCCAATGCGTTATACTAAGTCCGTTTCTTTATTGCCTCAATTAGTGTGAAATCTTTGTGTAAAAAATCAGAAAATCATACAGCACGGTATTATATTAGTCAATGAACAGAAAGACAAGCTCTGAGAAAAAGGTTAACACCACATTTCCATCCACCTTGCACCCCCTGATGGGAATCGCAGGTCTTGTGAAATACACACACTGCTCATGAGATTAAAGTTGAGCAACATCCAGTGTGGAGTGCAGTTTGAAATACACACACTGCTCATGAGATTAAAGTTGAGCAACATCCAGTGTGGAGTGCAGTTGGATGGGTAATGGTCCAGTTTATATAGTGTTCCCAACAACCCATCCTTATCCCTAAATGGAATCAAATGTACATGAAGGTGACAGTATGCAAGTGAATACAAGCTCAATTTGTCCAAAACATTGAATGATCAACTGAAGGGTTGCATGCAAGAATGGAACATGTTCATCTATTTTTTTTGGCACAACCCAATTGCTTAATCTTTTCATTTTAACAATAACCTTTGTATGAAATACATCCTGAAAATGTTAAATATCTCTCTTCAGTCCTGTGAAATAAATTACCCAGAGATCAAAATACAAAAACAAAAACATGTTTTTTCCACCATTTAATGCTACAACTGCCCTTTGTAGATGTACCCTTCATTTAATACTGTAGTTAATATAACAGTAGATGTGTATATATGCTATTTCTATAATATATTTCTTACTCACCATGAAACCCAACAGGGATGGCGCTGGCTAAATGATACTTGTGTCCCTTGTTGGAAAATGGGACTGTTTTGGGTTGAAACACTTCATCTGTGGACGTGGAGTAAAACCTTCCACTTAGAGCTGGGTCACCAAACCACACGTTGCTACAGGTGGTACGGTCAGCTCCACTGACGATGGAGTTGTGAAGTCCTCTTGGTGGCTGGAAACAATAGTACAAGAGATGAAACTCTCGGAAACGGTCGCCATTAGACAACTAAATGTGAAAGTTTGAATTTACTGGTTCCACTGAAAGAATGACATTGACAAATAAAATATGTACTCTGCTTTTCTTATTTTCAGCAAATGTGGTACAATTTTAATCCACTCTTGGTGATGAGAGTGATTGAGTCTGGAAAACATTTGTGATCCATAAGTTCCCCGTTTAGTAAGCATGAAACCATGAAGGAGAATCTTATTCCAAATCAACATCCTCCACCAATACGGTTGAAATTGACCCCCCTGGGTCGTATTTATAAAACTTCTTAAAGAGTTACAATTTACTCTTAACTCTGTATCAAAATCAAAAACTTCTTAACGTTTGCTCAAAATTTCATGCTTTTTTAAAAGCTCACCTCTGTTGAAAAGTTTGTTACAAATGGTGTTCTCAATGCATCACTTTTATGGACTGCTGGGAAGGACTTCAAATTTAAGAAAAATTCTTAGATGTTTATAAATACAGCTCATGTTGTGCAACTCTGTGACCTTTGTAACCCCATTCTTCACACATGAAACAGACATACTGGTAGCTGAAAAAGTGTAGAATACCACCTAAGATACTCTCTTGTTCCTTGAGTTACATAACACTTACATTTCCGTGGTAAAACCTGCTGGTGGTCATGTTGACTCTCTCAGCATCTGTTCCTCGATCTCCTTCAGGGAAATGACTGTGGTTACGATGTAATGGGGGAACAAATTTCTCATCTGTTAACAAGAAAAGTTTTCTCTGTTAACCCCCTTCATACATGAAAGCTGATACATGTATATCAATTCTGCAAGTAGGTGCACATGCTGAAAGGGTTAAAGAGAGTGTCGTGCTTTGAAAGGAACTAGAAGGTGAAGTCTTAAATGCAAATAACTTTCTGACATTGCAGTTTAGTTTGCATTCTTCCACTCAGACACTCGCAGAACAAAACAGAACAAATGTGGTCAATTCATTTTTGTGTCTAAACCTTGACACTAATTTAAGCATGTGATCCATTTCAATGAACATGAAAGAAAATGAAAAATTCAATTTGAAAATGACAGACAGGTGATAATCCAGTACTTACTACATTGTTTCTCTGTTTTATGAGACTATCATTGGAGCAGATGGGGTCTTTCTCGAATGAGGTACTTCCTACTGGTATCCTGAGTATATTTTCACTAAGGGGTTTAGGGTTGCTCAAAATGCACTCAAGGTGCTATTGGTAAAATCCTTTTTTTTTGTACCACTGGGTGTTTTAGAAACAAAGTACCAGAGATTCACTTAAAAAATATGAAATACTTGATACAATATCTTTCAGAGATGCATAGGGTATTAAGTTCAGTGTTTCACTTGTGCAAAACATAGTCTATCCTTTAAACCTGTTAACTGCGTAGGACGTTATATTACACCCAGCCTAAAATGCATTGCATTGCATAGGACGTAATAATACACCCCAGGTCATGTGACTCTCCCACGTGCCCATGGCAGACGTCCTAATGACAATGATAATGCTAGGCCTTGGAGTGTAAATGGCCGGGCAAGGGACAGGCTTGTCGAGAAATACCAAAAGGAAAGGCAGGAGAAGAGGAAAGGTCGTCCTTCTCTAACTGATACCCCACTCCGCCTCAACGTGCGCCACTTAATGAGATGCATACCTGTAACCCCTCACCCCAAAGAAGGAGTATCCGCAAAGGAAATGTCATGTTTATGCAGCTAGAGGTGTAAAGAGAGATACCAGTTATTTCTGTGCTGAATGTGACGAACCACTCAGCATTAGCCCCAGTTCAATAACGTTAAACGTCTTCGTAGACCCCTTGGCGATGTAGCCAAGGGGTCTACGAAGACGTTAACGTTGTTGAACTACATTAGCCAATGCTTTGAAAATTACCATACAGTCTTGAATTATCAAAACTGACGAAAATTTTGGGTGAAAAGCCAAAAACGTGAATAAAAGACAGAAATTTGAACAAAAAAACTTGTATTGTCATTATTTAGTGACAAAATACAGTTTAGACATATATAAATAGCAATAGGAACATTATATAAATAGAGTTATAAGAGGCTAAGTTGAAGAGTAGAAAAATTTAGGTTTTTGGTCAAAATTAATTCCCCAATAGGATGCTAATTATAAAAAATTTAATTCAGCAGTTAACAGGTTAAAAAAAAAAGGACATCGGAAAAGGATATTTCTACAAAGTATAATTTTATCTGTTCACTCTGCAGCACAAGCAAGATTTAGTTACAGACCATTACTGAAAGCCAATATAATCAAATTGGAAGAGATCCCACTTACATTTAGACATTTTAGGAAGAAATGCTTGCTTCGCTGTGCTAATGTAGTCATTCCATGTGCCGTGACCATCCTGTTGCTTGAAGTTAGTCTGGTGAAGCTTATCACAGACGGTATCCTTGCTGTAGGGCTTCAAGCTATCCCCAGGGTATGGGTACGATAGACCTGTTGTGGTGTCACGCATCACAATCTTCTCTTTGTCACCCTCAGGTATGTTGGTACCAGTAGGCTAGGGACAAGCAAACAAATTTAGTATAGAAGCATAGACACATGTTTTGTGACAAAACCATCAGACAAGACACTGATTTCATTCTTTCTCTCTCTCTCTCTCTCAAATTGGTATAGCATGGGTGGTGGGGCTCATCTGCAATAGCTCAAGCTCCCTAATATTTTTTATGGGGTGGGGTCGAACCCCTCACCCCCTTTTGAAAAATATTTAAGTTTATAATATTACATATTGATTTTGCATAAAATTATGGAAAGTAAAGAAATTAAAAGTATGATTGATTGATGGCCATTGATTTTATTCACTTGAAATTGCCAGTGATCTAAGACCCTCAGAGTTTTTGGGGCCTGGGAAGCCCCCTACACACTCCCCTAATGTTGTTGCTTCCCCTCTCCCTGGTTAAGACAAAAGTTGTCAATACTTACTGCAGGAAATGGTTTCTCTTTAGGCTGCCATCTTCCTAAAAACTGTTCTCCAGTGGATGTTCCAAAGTCTGTTAGTCTCTTGTCACCCAGAATAGTTGGGGGACCTCCTGAAATATCCAAATTTAAACCTCACTGTCAGTTTAGATCACTAAATTTGCACAAAACACACTACCCGGCTCATAAATGACTATTAATTTATTCTCTAATTAGATTCAAAAACTGAATGAGATCACAATTTTCCAATATACAGTGGACTCTGTACAAACCGGACAAACTGGCATATAAGTCTTGTCCCCGGCAAATTCTAGTTTAAATATCATGTAAAATACTCTGGATAATCCGGCGTCTGTCTATTCCGGATTTTGGCATGCACTTTTAGTCCCAAACACAATTTTCCAATGAAAAATACTCTGTAGAAACCGGCATCATTGACCGACTGGTAGCACCCATTACCATAATCTTTGTAACTAACAACTCGGGGCAACGCGCATTCATTAGTTGTTGTGTCTAATTAATTGTTAGATACACAACTCATTAGTGATAACAAGAAGGACTCCATAATAATTGGTGTTGATCTTGATCATTCGGCAAAATGTCACTCACTGCCAGGTCACTCGTTATTATCAATGTCTCTAGAAACCGGCACACTGTCTAAACCTGCCTTTTTCCCCGGTCCCACATGGTGCTGGTTTAGACAGAGTCCACTGTACATTTATGTATATATCGTGGTTTATTTCACTCACATTTTGTAAGTTAAATCACTCAAGCTATTATTCTGCATAATTGTTGCGAAACACCAGGGAAATAATGCTTTGACACCAGGGAAATAATGCTTTGTGGTTAACATGTTTAATGTGAGGATTTAAATACCAAGTTCTTGTGATTTGAGCATGATGGAAAGGAACAGCACACTTTCTCTTTAGTTTTACCTTTGTCCAGAGTTGCTAAATTTTGAAATGATATTTAGTAAACTATTGCTAAAAGCTCAACCTTTTAATAAAATAAATTTGATGTAATTCATGTAAATTCTACTGGATAGTAATGTACAAGATTTTGATCTTAATTTTGACTGTAACATACCTTCATGCATTGAAGCAGCCCTTATGACTCTATGTTTTTGAGTGTCATGACCCTGGTAGCGATCTCTGTAGTCAGACACTGGGTTTTCAGCCTTTTCCCTGTCACCTTGTGGAATACTAGTATGTGAACTTCTATCCCGCACCGACTCAAGTTTCTGACTTACTTGAGGTGTAAAGTAATGGCTGTGGGTTGTATTGAAACATTTGAATTTATTAGTATCTCGATCCATCTTAAAATTTGTAGCACTGAGCTTTGAATGAATGTCAAGTAAAACTGGTTTCTTAAGGTACCGATATTCAAAACATTTAGATGTTTCTGATGATTTTTCATTGAAGAATCTTTCATCCTGGTGCATGACGTCTCCAAGTTTGGGTGGTATAGCCTTGTCACGTCTTTTGTAGTCTGAATGAGATGCATAATCCCTCTTGAAAACGCTGCACATGGAAGGCTTTGTAATCTCTGGATCCTGAGAGAGGGTGAAGCTACTTTTCCCCAGATGACTCTGTGTTGCAGGAAAAGTACCTGGCTCTGCGTGGATATTAGTTGTCGTAGGAGCCATGGCTGAATAATATACAAAATAAACTGATAAAAAAGAGCTGGTAAATATGATAAAATCTCAAGTCAAGTCTATAGGCCTACTATCCATGAGAGAAACATTTTTCAAGATTTTATAAAATTTTAATAATATGCCTATCAATAACAAAAACAAAATTAGCCTATATATATGTGCACTATATTATTTTGTGTGCCTTTCTGATCATAATTAAATCATTACCCTACTTTTTGAGTGGGTGGGGGTCAATTATTAATGTTATTATTAAAGCACTTTTTCTTCTTAGTAAATTTAACACTAACTAAACTAGAAAATAAATTTTATCCAAAACTTTCTTTATTAGCAATGAACATTGATTTATTGATTTGTAAAACCACAATAAATGTCTTCTTTTAAACCACGCGCACTTACTTTATATTGGTTTACTTCTCGCCTGCCTGTTTATACAAAAGATAAAAAGAGTGACAGGAAATTAAGTTTATTGATGTATTGACATCTCCTTTAGCCAATGAGAAGGGAACTTTCCGCTGTCATTCTCTTGTCACCAGCGAACGCCTTCGCAAGATCTCCTCTTATTTGTTGACGGTAACCAAGGGCAACAACTAACCCGGAAGTAACTAACCGGAAGAAGAACTCTCCACCACAGAGGCGAGTAAATAAACTGCCAACATGGTGGCGTCAAGGCTGGAAATAAACTTTAACAGATTGTTAAATAGATGTGAAGCTATTGCAGGAGATAAATCACAAAAAGACTGGCGGCTTGAAAAGGTTTATTTTGTTATGTTGTTTAAATGCATAAACTAGTATGTGTAAATTTGATTTAAATTCAATCGCATGAATGAGAATGTCTGGTCCAGTAGGGCTTACTGACTTTTGTAACCAAGTGACGTGTTTCGCACCCTAGTAAATTAAACGTTTAGTATCCGATGTAATTTACATTTCAAAACAAACTGTAGCGTAAATACGATAAATTGTGTTACACGGTCCGCTGTATGACATGTATGCTGCAATTTTATGAATCGGTATTGAAGTGAAGCAGAAGCAAGATCACATTGGATTAAACCTAGCCGAGAGAGGCTCAGTCGTTTTAACAGTGGTAGATATTACTTCTTCACTGCCGAGAACACAACTTTCTTATTTGTTATTTGGAAATTTAACCAGAAGTATGGGTGCCCTTTTTCAAATACTTAGTAAAAAGAGAAAATACTTTGAGTGAGTTCCAATCAAAAAATACTGGCACTCATTGATTCCTGAATCCTTTCACTACAAATCTACCTACCTGTCTGGATGCAGAATGGTGCAGTGGTCAGCGCGTAGGACCAGCAATTCGCCAGCCTAGGCGGAGGGGTTCGAGTCCTGCCCAGGCACCTCTCTTTCAGCCTGGAGAGACACGAGCCCCGACACCAACATGGTGTTGGTGAGACCGTGGTGATATTGCTGAAAGATTGCCAAAACCATGAAAAAAAACAAAATCACTCACTCACTACCTACCTGTCACATGTTATAGTCGAAAACTTCATACAGTTATCCTTTCTGAAAGCAGCAAATTTGAATTTCACTGTGCTTGGAAGTGGACATGTTTTCCTATTGTATGCATGTGCTAGAGTTTACTGGGCTTGAGTACAATAGGTAAATAGGTCTGATGTCCAGATAGCAAATAAGAAGGTTGTGTTTTCGGTGGTGAACAAATAATGTCTATGAATGTTTGAAAGACTGAGCATCTTTCGTCTAGGGATTAAACCCAAACCGACCCCCCCCCCCCCCTCCCAAACCTGTCACCAATCAAATATCAATATCTGATTTGGGTTCGAAACAACCAGGGAACAAAACGTCCCGCACTCTAAATACAGTGTAGATCTAGATTAGCTGAAAGCTGCTCAGTCTATCGATTAACTTCTACACAAATACATCTCAACAAATTGTAGATCTATGCATCAAATGAACCCCATCAAATACATACTGTCTTTGCCAAACTTTATAGTCAGTCCACCACCCATATCAGTATCTAAGGAGATTATTTCAGGCATAGTTTTTGTGGAGGAAACATAAAAAAATTAACCCTATTCCTAACCCTTACACTCAAACTAATGCTCAAGAAGACAATGAACAGAGTAGAGCCCAAAACCTAGCGACTCAAGAAGCAGGTCTCTGCTTCCAACATGGAGCGTCTACCTCAGTTTCGTTCGACTCAAACATTTGGTGCCCTTTGTACCAACCGTTAAACGCTATGGTTGAAATATACTGAGTCAAAAAAGAAACTTCACATTCTTTCTTCAGGGCACTATAAAAGAACAAGAGATGGTAAGATGGT
>JAUELE010244724.1:0-11179 GCA_031471655.1 Diodora aspera | reverse complement strand
ATTAATTAATAAATTTATTTTAATAGACTTTAGCCAGTCTACAAATCAAGTCCACTGCATTGTAGGAGCAGGGCTCTTGAAGGAATAAAAATTAAATATAATAAAAAAAATTAAAATATTTCATAGACTATTTTTTAGTCTAGTTCATCAGTTCAGGTCTTCTTAAGCCCTCTTCGTGTAGCCCTCACTAGTCCTGGGCCCTGTTTCACAAAGCGATCTTAGTCAAGATCAATCTTAGCGACTAAGTTAATTTTAAAACCAAAGTGGCAAATACTTGTCCATATTTCTCAACACGATCTAGGAGTGATTTTAGGACATGTTGTACAGCTTGAAGTGGTTTTATCAACAGGAATGATGGTTAAACTTGGTTTAAATAGTTGTTTATCTTAAGAGTTTATTATCAACTTAGCGCTAAGATCGCTGTGTGAAACAGGCCCCTGCTCAATGACTGTCGAATTTTGTTAATTTTATATTTAAAGCCTTTAGCCAGTCTACTAAAGCAAGTCTAGCCAGCTTCTATTCCACTGCATTGTCGGAGGCAAGCTCTTCAAGGAATAAAAATTAAATACAATAAAATAATTTTAAATAATTTAAAATATTTCAGACTATTTTTTAGTCTAAGCCCTTACATGAACCTGGATGGCTTCCAGGAAGTGTTGCCCAGTTGAATCCATCAATCATCATCGTCATCATCATCATCATCATTATCATATGTCATTTCTGTATCAAAATTTATGTTTACACATTGCAATTTTCCAATAGACAATTTTCACATTTCATTAAGAATGGTATCTTCCACACCTAGCATAACCCATACTAGCTAAACCCATACCTGCCGAAGGGGGGAGATCCAGCTTGAAAAAGGGAGAGATTAGAGTCCCAAAGGGGGAGGTTTTTAAAAAACTTACATATAATACAGACATCTACAAAAAAGTTTTAAAAAACAATTTAACCAAAAAATCAGGAGGTATGCCATGTATGATCTTTATCTACAATTGATATAAACTGAGGATCAATAGAAAGTACCGGTATGTTGATTAGTTTTGAGAAATATAAAAAAAGGCAGAATCACAAGGTGATGCAAACTTTGTCAGAACTGATATACACTGCAATAATCACTATTAAATGTCAAGAGGATCATTCTCAAACAGTATTAGTGGTAAATTGTTCATGACAAAAACATTGTTTCTGTATACTTTCTTAACATCATCAGTTCAAATTCTTAACCAACAATTTCTCACTTAACCTAAATTAATGTTTATCAACGACATAACCCAATCAATTTCCAATGTGCACAATCGGAGAAAACACTGCATGTGGACAAAGACACGTCAAATCGGCTTCTAACACAGTGTCAGACACATCCGGGAATGGGCAGGACAGGGGACTTGATCCTCGTGGAAATCTTTGTCAGACAAACACCCTGTGGCTCTGTCTGTCGGCTGGCTAATAAAGTCAAATTAAGACACCTTTCTCCCAATTAGTTGACTGACATTAGCGGACAGGGCCAGAATCATCCTGCGGATCCGTCTTCACCCTGCAGCAGACCGGTGACCGTGCCACATATTTTGTAATGCCAACCCTCAATTTGGAGTTTATTTTTCACATTACTTGCTCAGAACATTTACTGATTTCCGGGTCAGCCTCCGTTATCACCAGTCTCAGACGTCTGAATCAATCCATTAAATGATCTTTATACTGGTAATGCCCAGGAAAGGAACAAATGTAGACTTGCACAAGTCTCTGAAGAAATTCTTGGTAACTATTACAGTGGAACCCTGGCAATTCAAACCCCGTCAATTTGAAACCCTCTTAAATCGAAACTATAGTATTTCATTCAAATATTGAGAAATATTATCTATACATAAAATATCACCTTGGTCCTGTTATGCAGACTTGCTAAATTTTCATGCACTGGCAACTGAACGTATTGTAAATATATTGCAGAAAAGCCTTGCAGCAAGTGTAGAATAAATCCAGACACAGATAATGCTGCATTTGGTGTCATTCTGAAACAATAACACTATTGGTCAAAAATGTGACATTGTGCAACATTTCACATATAAGTTCCAAATTGTGAATAATTATTAAGAAAAATAAATATGGAGACCTGTGTAAGTCTAGATATTTGGTCCTGCAGCTGTGACAATACCAATTTGATGCCTTTTCAGAGGGTAATCCGCAGACAATGATGTTATTGCACTGGGCTGGACATATTCTGACTGGGGGCACTATGTGATACAAACTCAGCTTGCTTTTTTGACCTCGCTGACCAGTCCAGATTTCTCTGAAGGCTGAAGACAGATGGGAACGTGGACATCTGTATCAGAGGCTTTCAGACCTGACTTGAATACCTTCTGAAAATCTAAACAAATACACCGAGGATAAATAAATGCATGTTGGTGGAGAGGAGGTGTCACTGCACAGTTGACACCAATGATCCCAGATGGCCAAGTCCCATATCACACTTAATGCCTGTATTGTCTGCAGCCCACTCCCTGACATTATCTTCAAAACACTGGCTTGCATTGTCAAAGAAAACATCTGTGGGTTCATACCCTTAATGTTTCTTTGATACTTCATTGTATTATTCTTATTTTGTATGTGGATAACGCTAAAAGTTATTTTTTTCTAAGATGAGATCTTCTTTTGACTGCATCTCACCTTCCTTTTTCAACTGATCTTGGACATATTGCACAGAAAGACAGAGAGGAGATGATGTTTTGCGCTGTAAAGGCAGTATTTCAGCTATAACACAATGTGATGTGCAAGCTGTACAATGAGGAAATAGACAATTAATAAGAGATTGACAGACACACATGTAAAATCAGAAGATTCCAATTTTAGTTACCTTGTACGACAAGCATGGATCACTGGATCCTATTATTTCTAAGTGACACTACTAGATGAAGGCTAGCAGGGTGATTTGATGCAGTGAAACCTGCCAGTTATTTCCTGTACTGATTAACCAATGGTTGTATCATGCCCGAACAGTGCACCATATCAACTGTGCATGTGACAAGATTGGTGACAACAAAGAAGATGCCAACCCTCATTTGTCAGGATTCGAACCTTAGACTTCATACCACCTGAGCCATCTCATCTCCCCTGTTGAAGAAGCAGAAACTGATCATGTGATAACCCATGAAATATTTCCTCACATCTAAAATCTGTTTCAATATTTAATGATACATTTTACCCAAAATGTTTGTGCATAAAAATTACCATTTAGCCAAGAAGTCTTTATGAACAGTGAAGCATGCAAGATACTATCTGCCCGTCCACTGAATAGTTCCTGAACTTGTTAAATAATTTCTTTAAACATACGACACTAAGTACAGAATAGTTTGATTTTATTTTTTTATTTTTTTGTGGCTTTTAGCAATATTTGAGATATGTATGTCATCACAATTTTTAGACTCCCCCCCCCAAACGAACCTCAGAAACAAATCACGACAGTTAGACAATGAATGAGAGTAAGATGATAAAAGCCTGGAATTTAGTTCTACTATTTTATGAAAGAAACCCATGAGATTTACATTTCAAATTGGCCAACTGCAACAGAATCACTGATACTGTCCAGAGCAATCTGAAAAAGTGTATTTTTGTTGGAAGTATTCTCGAAGGAATGCAACATTTTGAACAATGCAAAAAGTTATCCCAACTTTAAATCCAATGTTTCAGTTCCTTTGGGCATGCCATTTTACAGTAAACCTGACTTTCGTTTCCTCACAAAGTATCCAAACCTGGTGTAAATTGCCAGTCTGTGCCAGTCAAGTCTGCTGACCCTTGAAATTTCTAATTAGCCAATGGACCAATAGTTTGTCAACCATGAAATCGCTGATTTTGTTGACATGTTGTTCTTTCAAGTGTTTTCCTGTAATGGGATCCAAGGCACCTGTGGGGTTGTCTGACAAGAGGAACTCTTCACAGATGAAGGAAGAAATCCTCCCTCCCACTGGCAGCCATGCGTTAATGTTTAATTCGGTTCGGAAGCAAGTTCTTTGCGGAGACAGTTCCCTAACAACCACCTGCACCGCCCAATAAGATGTTCCATGCATGCGTTCCCATTAATGTTGATGAAACAATTTTCTTTGTAATCTCCGATAGGATTTTCCAAGGATTTTAAAACGTGTGAGCGGACTGTTAAAATATGCATTTCTTTTTAAAATCTTATCATTAAAAAAATTTAACTTAATGACAAAATAAAAACTTCAACCTATTGTATTACATCGGAATTTATCACATACATCTCAATTACTCTGCATTACTTAGGCAACTTAAAGAAAATATCGTTTCTCATTACTTTTTTCTAATTCTATTGGAGAGGGAGGCATGATCTTATTTTTATATTTTCTTTTAAAATTTGAGTAGTTATTTATTGAAAAATAAATCATTCAGCATTTTCTGCAATTTTGAAGCCAAATCATGGCTTTACAATTAGCATCTTGGAACAGCTTTGTATCTGACATTATGACCAATGACAGTTGGCTTATTTAAAAATGTGTTTGACATACTAAAACGAAATCAGATTTGAAAAAAACCCTGAAAACATTTCACTCTTAACAGTGTTTAAAAATGTTTAAAAATCATTGGACCAGCAGATATTTTAGGAGCGGGCGGATGATGAAAAACAGGTTATTTTCCTTTTAAGTGGCCTTACAAATTAAGATTAAAAATTCCTTTCACATCAACATTATTCTGGTCTTGTATATAATTTCAAAGCTGATTCTGACAAGCAAATACAGTTAACATTTGTCATGAAGTTTAACAGGAGGTGTTGCATTCAAAATAAGTTGAATGACATTTGAAGAGAAAAAATGAAATTGAACATAACATTTTTCGGGTTTCCAACAATTGACAATTTAAAAGTTAAAGGTCATTTCACATCTCTGTGAATAACATGTTTGATTGAAACCTTACTGTGATTCACTTGAAGTGTCTCACTGGTTAGAACAGCTAAATGAACATGCAGCATTTCAAAGACTCAAGGACAATAATATCAATAGTTATTTAATTAGTTAGGCCTGCTGTGAAATGAAAAGGGCATACATTACTTTGCAGAAAAGTTTTCTGTCTCTCTCAATGATCGAAGTCATTCATGCAAATTGTTTGCTCTCTCTCTCTCTCTGATGTTTCCTATCCATCCTATTCTATGTATTAAAGGAATCACACAGAGTTTTCCTTTCTACTGCGATGCTCACAAATTTCCAATTCTACATTGTTTTCACATTTAAAAGAACATATCACCCACTCTGTCAGTCTTTCATCAAAATGAGGTATGACCACATTGAAGAATGATTCCTCTATTTCTACATCATGTAGGTAATGTTTCACTATTAAATCTCATTTATATATAGCTCTAAAGTTGAAAATCAATATCTTCAAACCAATGCAGAATGTCACAAGTGAGGAAAGCAGATATACAAACATGGAGGAACAAACCAAAATTCTTCTGACATTTGCTGTAAATTCAGAATTTGATCTTCCTCAAGAACAGTACGACCTTCACGCTTATGAAGGTCAAACAACAACCTGCAATTCAAATGCACTGTCATGAACAGAGTTTCTACTAATTTAAATAACCCAAAATACTTGCTGAATTAAAAAAAATAAATTGCAAAATAAAATCACATAAAGGGATTAACAAGGTTTTGCCCGAGCCTCTTCAACCATTAATCTCCTGCAAGCCGTCTTACCTTGATTAAACTAGTTTTTTAAGAAACATCATAAAGTCATTTACAAAAATGTTGTCATGAATTCCTCTGCAGTTTCTGATCAAGGAAGTGGAAGAGCCTGCAATTTCTTCAATCAACGACGGCCAAATACCATATCAAAGGTTTCGCTATCGATTCCAGCCGAGTCTAACAGGTCCTTGTGTTGCACATAACAGTAATGGGGGCTCGAACTTGCAGGAAATTATGACTTACCGTTTTTGTCGTAACAAACATTTCAAAAGGAGAAGCTCCATCAAATCAATTCTAATTTCATTGAAAGTTCATCACTGCAATAAATTTCTCGAATCTGTTTTCTCTCAGAGCAATAACGCCACCATCATACGAGGCTCTGCTGTATAGCATGCAGTTTAGTGGAATAAAATTCCTAATATGGTGAATATATTGTATAGTCAATACAACGGCAAGCCTGGAAATGAGCAGAGGGCAATAGAAAAGAAATTGTAAAGCCGAACAAGAATCAAGAATAAAATTCCAGAATTTGGAAGTAAATAAAACATGTCATTGGATGAGTCATTGGGCTTTATACGACTCTCAAAAACTTTTATGTTAAAAGGTCTTGCTGTAGGGTGCAATGAGGGGCTTTTACAACTTTATTACCAAGAAACATTTGGGGCTTAAATTTGTTTTCACCAATTTTTCAACTAAATCTTAAAAGGCTAATTTTATATAAGAATTAACATCAATTAAAATAGTCCTGCTAACAAGCAGTTGAAATTGATTCAGATGAAGCAAGATTTTTATAGACGCAATAATTCAATTCATGCCCTCTTTCAGTGGATTCACTCCTGAGGACACTTCAAAAAGTGAGTCAGTGATTTGGGATTTTACATGGTTTTTGGCAATCTTTCAGCCACATCACCACGGTCTCACCAACACCACGTTGGTGTCAGGGCTCCTGTCTTTTTGTGCTGAAAGAGAAGTGCCCAGGTGGGACTCGAACCACAACCGCCAAGGCTGACAGATTGCTGGGCCGACGCGCTGACTACTGCGCCATCCCGCGCTCACCAGTTCAAAAAGAGATTCACAAGAAGTAAAGTAAAAGCAAAGGATCTCCATTTAAGTCTCCTTGTACGACAAGCATTGGGTTACTGGGACCCTATTCTATCCAAGTGACACCATATCACACCCCTGGAGCCCCACATGGTTCATTTAAAAGAAATATGTTCAGTGGGTTAACTTGAGCTCTATACTTGAGTGATGCCATGTGTCTCCCCCAAACTTCCACAGAGTGATTCCACGGCACAACTGGCACTCCAGCAATGAAACAATCAGTGAAACAACACTTACTCAAGTCATAAAAAACCCTTATTGTTATTACTGTGCTCAGCCAGCAGAAATACAGAAATCTTTCAGTGACAATACAATGTGTCTACTAATCTTTTCAAGCTGTGTTTTCTCTCATGTCCCACACACCCACTTCAGTCACCTCATACAACAAGCTTAGAGTTACTGGAGCCCTATTCCCACATGTTCTGAACAAAAAGACAGTTCTTGTCAGACTAAGTGTATGAATACATAACAATCCTCACTAAATCAAAAGAGAGTTCAGAGTTGAGATGATGTTTTATGCTGCAAGGGCAATATTTCAACCAGAACATGATGTGCAATTTTCACCAAGCGAAAATAGAGTGAAAGCAAAAGATTCCAATTTTAGTAACCTTGTACAACAAGCATTGTGTTACTGGGACCCTATCACCCCCTGGAAGCCCCTCGAAGCAACTGAGTTTGCTCATGATTTATCCAAACACCTGCAACAAAGATATTGACAATCTTCTTGAAACTACATCACGCTATTCAGCTGACTCAGTTACATTTACAGTTACGTCTGTGCCCTAGGATGAGATTTCCGACAGAATTTTCATTTCTTGTGTGTCGCAAGAACATCAAAGACTCTAAAGGACACCCCACACTCACAGATCGCACACTGCAACAAAGATCACACGCAGTTAAGATAAGAGAAGGCACAACGCTGTTTCTTTATTTTCAGTTTGTACAGAGCTCAGATATTTACCTGTATCCAAATGTAAGTTGAGTTGGCGCATAAGTCATAATCTGGTAATGGTGTGTTCTGGTAATGGTGTGTTAAGATGAGTTTATTTAATTTTGAAAAGGTAGAGAAGGTGCTCATGTACCATTCATGAGACATGTAACTAAAGATGCTGCTGAACTGTGGTCAATCTACCACATTCATCATAAGCATACATGCTGAAGAAGATGGGTGAGACTGATTTTGGATTTTATGTGGTTTTCGACAATCTTTCAGCCATATCACCACGGTGTCACCAACGTTACATCACAGGGTATTTTTTTTGTTTTGAAATTTTTGATTAGCAGTTTTGCACACTCAGAACAAAAATGGTTAGTATTTGGTGCGAATTGATCATCATTTTACCAGCAACTGATCAGCATTCAGCTGAAATTGATTAGCTATCAGATGAAATTGACTAGCAAATTGTGATGCAAACCCCCCCCCCCCCCCCAAAAAATACCCTACATCAGTATTAGGCTCCAATCTCCGGGTTGAAACAGGTATCTGGGCGGGATTCAAACCATGATTTCCAAGGCTGGCATATCACTGCACCTTCCTGTGCCCCTGAAGGAGATGAATGAATGTATTATTATTAAAACGTTTAAAACAATGCAGTGAGAAATGCAGTCAAAATACAACATACAGGCGGTGTGGGATGGCACAGTCGTTAATGCGTCGGCCCAGCAATCTTCCAACCTTGGGGGTTGTGGTTCGAGTCCCACCCGGGCACCTCTCTTTCACCCCGAAGAATCAGGAGCCGTGACACAGGCATGATGTTGGTGAGACTGTGGATATATGACTGAAAGATTACCGAAAACCCCGTAAAACCCCAAATCACTCACTCACTCACAACAAACAGTCCCATAGATAGTCATCCGTCCATCGACAGTTGCACTCGTAGGATGGGTGAGTGTCATACATAGACAATGAGGTCACAGCAAGTCATACCTCACCTTACATTTCGATACCAGTACTTTCCCAAAGTGTAGAATCCTTCAAGCCCTGACAGAGAGTTTACCTGCCTAACAAGGTTAATGCCAAAATGCACTATCCTAAATTGCTACCATTACCTCGAAGACAGAGCTATATTTTCACCAGTAGCTCAATAAATCGAAAACGTGAAAGCTAAAGGTGTAGTACAATTTAATCTAAGTAAACTTTCGGCTCTATTAATCTCATCTCAGCAAGCTGAAGAACCATATTCAAATGTTGCCTCATCACTTGGCGTCCCTTTTCGGCCATGCAAGGAGGGTATTATCGACGAAATTACAGTCCTGGCAGGACCCGAACCATCTGCTGTGTTCTCTCTCCGGCATCCCAGAGGCGCTGCATTGATTTACTGTTAATCCAACAATTCCCCATCTCCATCGCAATGTAAAGGTTTCAGGAACCAGGCTCCCAGCTTCAAACTATTTACTGAACTTCAGATCCATTTGTTAACTTTCTGAACATGCTGATGTTCTTCAATGGGAAACGAAGAGGAATTACAAACAACTTCACAGTAATTTGGAATTTATTTTATGTCAGAAATATATATTTACCTCAAGATAATCTGTGACAACACTGTTGGGATACAAGTTTATATTGTACTCAAAAGAAGTTAAGGATCAAACCTGATACCAGGTTCAACTAATATAATCGAATTTACTGTTGTAAGGTTTGTTGAAACTAGTCCTACGAGTCTATTTTTAGAAGAGTTGTTTCATGCAGTATTGTCACTACTGAAAATTTACCATTTACATAAACTTAAATGCTGAAGCTTCATGAATTTTAGGAAAACTTGCTTCACATGAAATGTTCCATCCTTGAAATCCAGGGTACAATGTATGACACCTCCAACGGTCATATACCCTGGAATCACTTCTATTTCCAACGATCATCTCGAGGCCGGCATTTTGACCAATCAGTGAAGCTTCCACAGCAAAAGCTTGCATCCAGTCACTCGGCAAAACTCGGCGATATAGCCTCCCTTCGGGAGGCAAAAGCCGACGTTAAATAAGCTGACTTTTAACTAGTCACTCGGCAAAGTAAAGACGTTATGTGTTTAAATTTATCAAGAGTTAGTTTTCGTGCAGTGAATGCAACATTTCATTGGTTGTCTATATTTAGCATTAGATTTGGACTTTCCATAGACACGATTGTGGTGAATAGGAGTACATCCAGGGTATATGACCGTTGTTGGTGTCATTATTAGACCCTGGCGTTCGAGGATGGAAATGTTCCTCAAAATCTGAAATTCATGATGTATCGTCAAATGCAGCATTTGAAGGTGTTGTTCATGATTGTCACTTTAAACATGCGCATATGGCAAGTCAAATATGTGCCAAGATTTTATCCTGTGAATTTCGGATGCACTGCTTCTCATTAATAAAATACTGTTATCACTATGTTAGACCCTAAACTTCTTTTGAGTAGCATAAATTGTTACAGGTTAATCAAGTATCATAGACACAAAACAATTAAATTTATCCAAGTTTCTCTAGTGAAGAGACGTTTTTTTGTATTTCTTACGAGCATGTTACATAGAAGGTTATGTATTTAGCACATCTGACAATTGGATCAGCGTTCAACATTTTAAATCACAAAGGCATTCCTTCAAATCATGAACAAGACTCTCAATGAGGCCTTTTCAGAACATACGCTTGAAGGTGATATCACATTCGATGAGGACTTATTTCCCATATCAGTATGTGCACATTTCCCATATACCATGTGAAGCATGTGCATTTTCCCATATACCATGTGAAGCATGTGCACATTTTCCATATACCATGTATAGAATGTGCACATTTCCCATATACCATGTAAAGCATATTCCCATATACCATGTAAAGCATGTGCATATTCCCATATACCATGATAAGCATGTGAAGCACGTGCATTTTCCCACATACCACACAAAGCTCAAGCATGTAACTTATATATCTTGGTTTGGTTATCAGATATTATCTCAAATAATGAAAGGAATACTCAAATATTTACATTCACAGATTGCAGGAAAATGACCAAAAAAATTTTAATTTAACAAAATTCAAATTATATTCTTCTGTACACTGTTGCAAATACTGATGCTCAATTTCTGATCCAATTTCAACTGAGTTTAGCACTCAAGATGTTTCTCTTGTTTACCTGCACCTATTATCACTGCACTGAACCAGAGTAACTGGCAGACAGAATTCCTGGCTTCTGATCACACCTTTGATGTTACACCCATTGTTCTTACCTGTCTTTCTCACCTGGTCGGTTTCTCACTCAAACCTAACACATTTTCCAGTCAAACATTTGCCTTGAAACTCATGTTTTCCATTTCAGGAGCAATCTTTCAGTCCAAATGTGCCATGAGATAAGATATAGTCATAACTATACTGACATCCAAAAGAAAGTATACCAAATGATTTCAATTATTTTCCCT
>JAUELE010244713.1:0-11179 GCA_031471655.1 Diodora aspera | reverse complement strand
TTTATCAATGAGATGATGTCAATCAAATTACACTCACCGAAATCCAAGCATCCTTTTGATCAACTATGGCCTAAAGATGTAAAGTGAAAATAATTGAAATCTTTTGTTGTACTTTATTTTGGACGTCAGTATAGTTGGCGGACCACCCCGGTTTTTCTATTCAGTTTTACAATTTAATCAGTCAGATACGCGTCATGCCTCTTTAGGATGAACCTATGACTATATTGTATTCTTCTTAGGTGATACTCTCCGTGAGGCTGCACAGATGGCTGAAAACGATGTGAAGTATATGAACATACAAACACGACCAGAGTAAACTTACCAAATGCAACGCTGGCAGCGCAGGTAAGGAGGGCTAACAGGGTGACTGTCTTCATCTGTCCAAATAAATGTTGGAGTTGAAAAATCCAATATTCCTTTTATTTGACATTGCAGTGGTATTGAAGAGTCCGAAAAAGAGTTATAAAATATTAACCCATGAATTGCAGTTTTAACAACGCAAGTAAAGTGAAAACTGGACCCTAGCTAACATATCCTTTATCATTCTGTTGTTGAATGTTTCAAAGCAAGCCTACCGTGTGTAGTCTTCCACTGGTATGACAATCTCTGAACTAACAATGCTTATCGTGAATAATATATAGAATCAACTATCGGTCACAAAGATAAGACAGGTGCAAGTGTAGCTTGCTTACCACAGCCGAGGCTATAAACGAGGTCACTTTTTTGGAAAAGACTGCCCAGACCGAGAGGACTTCTACTTCGTCCTCCACTCTATCTCACAATTACCAGTTTCGCCTACGTTGCCACCAACTACACTATACACGGGGTGTAGTTTCCACTTTAGACTGGGCATCCGATACAGCACCAATAACAATTTAGCCCGTCTTCACTTAAGACGGCTCCCCGGATGTCAAAAAGGGTACGACCCTGCCAGGTTGGGCTTCGGGGATTTACATCACACATCCTCCTTCCCACAGAAGGATCCAGGACCAGTAGCGCTCCCTTCAAAGGTCTAAATGTAATTTTGGAAGTCAAGGATCACACACTTGAACAGTTCAGTCATTTATTTATAAAATAATCCAAATGCATAACATAAACACTAACACATATACATATATTTAAATTATCCACACACTAATATTTAAATGTATATATACTGAACTCCATTGAAAACACATTACTTGTAAATTTGAAATATTTTAATCATATTTAATTCGAGATGAAACATTAACGATGGAAATGTTGCTAACAACACAAAAGACCATAAATCATGCTGTTAACTGAATAACGGATTGCTTGAACACATCATGGAACGCATCACGTGAAGACAATAAATTAATGCCATGCACATCACATGAAGAACACAAATTGTATGCTGAAATCATGCTGACTATAGTGGCATAAATGACTGTCTGCACAAAACAGTTCTCATTTTCGCTGTACTTTTGTAAGTAAAGTTGTTTAGCAATGCGAAGATTGTCACCAGAGAAACACGAACGGGCCTGGGGCATGATTCACGTCGGCAAATCAAGCAGGGTTGTTGCAAGACGATTTAGGTGCCACCCTGAGACTCGTCAACAAGCACCATCAATAAGGAACCACCAGGGACCGCTAACGTCCAGGCTATTCATGTGTTACCACCCCTCGCCAAGATCGAGATATTGTTCGGCGCCAAATTCGGGATCGCACGTTGCCAGCTCCCAGACCTGTCACAACAGTTTCTGTCCAAGGCCGACATGGTTTGATCAGTGCCTCCACCGTGCGACGCCGTATCCGTGCTGCTGGATTACGTGCTCGACGCCCTTACTTTGGACCCATCCTGACTGATAGACATCGCCATGAACGACAACGATGGGCTGAACAACATCGTTTGTGGTTGTTACGACGTTGGCCTGGTGTTTTGTTCTCCGACCAGTCACGTTTTCACTTGTAATGTAATGTCATTTTGGTCATTCTAATGTCAATTTAAACCATGTTTAGTGGTAATAATTTATTTGCATGGAATACACTTTAAAAGCTACCACTACTACTACTTTATTATTCGAACTTCTAAATGTAACAGTTATATGTCAAACCGACATCGTCATGGACTAAATAAAGCACAAACTGTTTAAGCAGAATAATTTTATTCAAAGTTTGAAGACAACATATATGATAATCCGCGTTAAAAGAACATGATCAAAGATGCAGGTACGCCAATCTGTGTTCAGAGCTTGTCTTTCTGTTCAGATTATTAGTAATCTGATACCGTGCTGTATGTTTTCCGATTTTGTTACTCAAAGATTTCACACTAATTCAGGCGATAAAGAAAAGGGATTTCCCGTCTTCGTCTAACACTAAAAATAGAGTGCGCATTGCATTTGGAGGAATGTAAGCAAATATGGAACTGGCTAAAACGGCGATACGCCATATCACGGTGACATGCAATTGGACGAAACGGTCACATTTAGACGAAACGGGGATACATATTTAGTCGAAACGGTTACACTTTCTATACACAACGTTGACAACAATATATATACCCATAAACGATGACGTCACCAAAATGGGAAACATGTACAATTAATTATCGAGTTCAAGTAAGTAAACTTTTCGGCGAATAAAATGTAGTAAACCGTCCATTATCTTCATTTGGATTTCTACGTTATTTAAATGATATATCGTTGTTGTACTCAGAGCGATTTGAACGTTTTCTTAGTGTTTGTTCAGTATTAGAGATGCAACTTTGATCATGTCCCTTTAAGTAAATAACACAAACTGGGTGGGATGAATTGTTCACTACACTTATCATGCAGAAAATAGGCCTCAAACTGATTGATAGCAACTCGTTCTGTTTCACTTGCCCTTCAGGTGATGGTCTGATCAAATATATCGTATTTGCGTGTCTACTAATAAACGACAAGGAAACTTGAGTGGGGAAATCGCTTATTTGCATACATATGAGTGATCGTCAACATCAACGTCGTCATTATGCCATATAGTTTCGACAAGTTCAGTTTTGTGCAACCGTTATGACGGTGCCTTGACGGACACGCGCTGACACATGATTGATTGATCTTAATTTGAATTATACTATCCGTTCAACAAAGCCTGTACTGGCAGAGGTTGCCGGAGGATGTAGGCAGGCCATAACATAGAACAATATGACGGTAATTATAAGACGTTCTTCAGTAAGATAGGGCAATCCGATCACATTATGATTGAAGCATCCAAGTTTTACTTTGGTTTAAAACAAAACAAGCAGACAGAGTCAGCAATATCCCCCGCCATGGGATTAAAGATAACGATTTGAATGAACTATCTCATTATTTAATGCAAAAGTACATATAAAATAGGATGACAAATTTGAAAACATAATGTGTCAACAATGCAGGATTCAATGCCGGGACAGCTTGCTCAAGATGAATGTTTCAGAAATTATGGTCTGAAAACGAGCTTTAGCCTATTTGAGACAGAGTCAAACTTATTTTCGCAATATCCAAGAAAACAATAACATAAATCCATAGTTGTGAAAGGCACAACTAGATTACTAGTCTGAAGTACACACAAAGGTCCAATATCAAAGCATACTATGCAGAAAATGGTCTAAGTCCAAATTGTTGCCCTAGAAACTGAAATTAAAGAATTTGACATAACTCTTAGTAGTAAAAGGCAAAACTAAGCCACTAGCCTGATGTACCTACACAGTTTCATGAAGAAATATCGAAAGGTTCAGGAGTTATAGTCCAGAAAAGAGCCTTATCCTATGTTTTAGACTAACTGGAACTTGTTTTCCAGAAAACGTAAAAATCACAATTTTTTAGAAACTTCAAAACAGCAAAAGCCACAGCTAGACTACCATGCCACTACATGATCGGGGATTAAACAAAAATTATCTTACAGCTTCCAATTTCTGCTGTGGAAAGGAAGCTTACTCCAGTCTAAGTCCAAATTTGTTTCCATGGAAACAGGTAAATCATATGTTTGCAAAATCTAAAATAACAAAAGGTACATGTACATCATCTGAAGGATTTATGTATCAAGTTTTGCGAACAAATCTCCCATAGTTTTTGAAGTTTGTTTCGTAAACGATTTCGGGACAGACGAACGAACGAAACAAACAAACGGACGGGCGGTCAAGGCAAAACTAGGCCACTCGCCTGATGTACCTACAAAGTTTCATGACGAAATGTCGAACGGTTCAGGAGTTATATATGTATTCCAGAAAATAGCCATATCCTATTTTTGAGACTAAGTGGAACTTGTTTTCCAGAAAACGTAAACAATACAAAAGTTAAGAACATTTTACAGTGTCTGAAGGATGTATGTACCAAGGTTTATAAATGGATCTCTCATAGTTTTCGATCTCTGCTCCGGAAACGATTTCGGGACAGACGAACGAACGGACGGACAGACAGACAGACCCATTTCAATATCCCTCGCCAACTTCGTTGTGGCAGAGGATAATAATGGCCTGAGAATTCTTAAAACTATTCATCTAATGTATTTCTCAACTTGCTTATCTATGTTCCAATTTATGTTTTAATTTACGTCATCAGTTTACTTTTAACCTGTTAATTTCATCAGCCGAATGAAGGTACAATTCGAAAACCGAGCACATATCTCAATTCAATAAACAGAATAATGACACCACTGACATTGTTTGGTTTATACTTAACCTAACCTCATTAATACTCGTACCTCAAACTTTTGTATTTCGATCTGGTCAACTGCTTGCATCCATGCAAGCTCGTGTCCACTGCGAACTGATCCCAGACCGGTATAATTTCGGAAAGAAGTGATCCCGCTTTCGCTTTGTCCATGGTTTTGAGTTTTGTTACGTTGACAGCGATGAGAAAGGTGGGCGGTAATTTGGAAGAAAGATCTATTCAGAAGCGCCCCGTTGTAGGTCTCTTCTCGGGAACTGTCAGAATGCGTCTGGCGATCTCTCTCGGCAATTCTATAAAATTGGTCTGATTGTCTTTCCGGTAATTCTCACAACGAGCCTGGCAGTCTCTTCCTGTAAATCTCACAATGGATCTGTCGGTACCTCCCTGTAACTCACACAACGTGTCTGTCGGTATCTCCCTGTAACTCACACAACGTGTCTGTCGGTATTTCCCAGTAACTCACACAACGTGTCTGACGGTATCTCCCTGTAACTCACACAATCTTGTCTGTCGGTATCTCCCTGTTACGCACACAACGTGTCTGTCGGTATCTCCTTGTAACTCACACAACGTATCTGTCGGTATCTCCCTGTAACCCACACAATCTTGTCTGTCGGTATCTCCCTGTTACGCACACAACGTGTCTGTCGGTATCTCTTTGTAACTCACACAACGTATCTGTCGGTATCTCCCTGTAACTCACACAACGTGTCTGTCGGTATCTCCCTGTAACTCACACAACGTGTTTGTCGGTATCTCCCTGTAACTCACACAACGTGTGTGACGGTATCTCCCAGTAACTCTCACAAAGTGTCTGGCGGTATCTCCCTGGAATTTTCACAACGTGCCTGACGGTATCTCACTGTAACTCATAACTTGTCTGGCAGTCACTCCCTGTAACCCGTAAAATGTCTGGCAGTATCTACCAGCAACTCTTAAAGTGTCTGGCAGTCTCTACCTGTAACTCACAAAGTGTCTGTCAGTATCTACCTGTAACTCTCACAAAGTGTCTGGCAGTATCTACCTGTAACTCTCACAAAGTGTCTTGCAGTCTCTACCTGTAACTCACAAAGTGTCTGGCAGTCTCTACCTGCAACTTACAAAGTGTCTGGCAGTATGTCACCGTAACTTTTACAACGCTTTCGACCGATTGGATGTGAGGAAAGTACGATTAAATGATAATAGATGTTTTAAAGGCTAAAAGCGAATAGCTCCGATTGTTTGCCGAACTCTTATGGAGATTTCAGTATTCTGCGATTATGTCCAAACTAACATCATAGAATGATTCCATGAGCAGAAAATATTGTTTAGTCCTTAATTATACTCTTTGTTATTTATACATATAATGCATAAACGGTTAATTGAGAACACAGATCTCGGTGTTTGTGAAATGCATGTGATCGGTTTGTGATTGGAAGTTGAACGCGATAACAATGTTAAAAGCATTCAATGCCAACGATAAGTGTTCTGATGACAAATCATCGCTGTTTTAAAATGTCCAACCTGTATAAAAATAGCACACTCAAGTTACTACCACACAATGCGACTCCTTTAATCAAATTACGTCATTCATATAAACTAAATAATGAATTTTACAATCAGGTGGAGGATTTTCGCTGCTTCGTTCTCAGCTAGAGTTGTGACACCAGTAAGGACCAGACTGTTAAATTTGGACACGCGTTCAAACTCAATGTTTTCTTTTTAAAATAATAACTTATAACGATAAATGTGCATAAACGTATGTATACTGAGGATTAAAAAAAAGTACACAGATAAGTTTTTGGGAATGATGCAACAGGCAAAAAGACAAAGTGATGCCAAACTTTAACTTGAAAGATATAAACATTTAAAAACATATCAAATCTGATATACACAATGATCACCATTAATTGTCAACAGGGTCGTTCTCAAACAATATTATGGGTAAATTGTTTATGACCCAAAAAAGTGGAGGTATACTTTCTTTAGATCTTCAGTATATATACAACAAATAATTCACAACAGATACAGCATGTTTTTCGGTTTTACAGCCTCTTGAATGGCCTTATTTATTGGCCACAATGGTTTCACGACCCCCATGTCATTGAGTAGAAAAGAAGATTGCATTCCGATTTTTCCGAAAGAATCTTGAGTTCACTGTTTGAATTTGTATTCCTTTGGGAAAACTTTATTTGCATTCTGCATCACGCTCTCGACTGTGGTCATTGCTCGGCTTTTTTTTTACATGTATACTGATGTCCAAAAGAAAGTATACCAAGATATTGAGAGACTACTGAAGAAAAACGAACACATGTTGGCTATTTGCAGAGATATTTATTCTCGTTGAGCGTTGTTTCAGCATGATGTGTACCAAACGAAACTCCAGGAAAATACTGACACCTTTGGTAAACAGCGATACTGAAGCAGGAGTTGGTCACGATTGTAATCATTTTTCTCTATATAGTCTAATTTGGACATCAGTATACGAAGAGAATGCATTGAGTTGAGTTTAAATAATGTTTTACGTTGCAAGGGTAATATTTATGCCATAACACAATGTGATGTGCAAGGTGCTAATTGAGGGAAAAGACAGTTCATAAAGCGATCGATAGAAAGAAAGGTGGCAGCAAAAGATATCTACTTTAGTCGCCTTGTACGACAAGTATTGGGTTACTGAGGCCATATTCTATCTATGTGACACCACGTCACTCCCCGGATGCCCCAAGGGGTACGAAGAGAATGAAAAATATATGCAGTGGATCACTGTGATAAAGTCCTCAATATTACAAGATATTGTCGTATATACATCTAGTAATCGGTGTTCAAATACAATGACAAGCTGGTATGTGCATGTGAGTCGTTAATTCCATAAAGGGACCAATGTAGAGATGTGCTGTCACCACTCACTGATACAGGCTGGGAATGTCCCTCCCAAGTACAGTTCTACCAAACTGTCCATTCGTTGTAGTTAAACCTAATTAGAATGGCCTCAATGTATTAATTTCACCATCAAGTATATACACTATTCGAGGGGTTTGCTGAGCATGAATTTCATGCTGAAATAAGAGTGTGCATGTAATGGATTCTCTGTTGTTTGAACAACCGGAACTTCTCAGGAGTTCCACTAACACCTTGGATATTAATCAGCCGATGAATTCCCGAGGTCTAATGCCCGGAAGCCCTCCGGTTCACAACTACAATACCTACGAGAACTACATGATGTAAGTTTATGAAATATTATCAATTAAAACGGGTTAATTATCAGAAACAGTTAGTAATTAATACAACTGAAAGTCATTTGCAACTACTTGCATATATTTGGCAATAACATTTCTTCAAACATAATATTCGTGAATAATGGTATCGTTGTCATGTAGACAGACATGTTATGTGTTGAAAGTAGTCCACAATGGCAAAGTTACCTCCCCTGCAATGACAGATATCCAGCTATCTCACGTCAGATGTTTATGGGCCAAGGACGAATAACTCTCTGTGCTCGGATTGGAAATGAATTGAGCAGACGTGTAAAACTCATCAGTTGTACATCTACTTGTCATAATCCGGACAACGTTGCCCTTTTGGTAGTTGGAGAGTGAAGTTATTATTATTACCTCGCTTGCCTGTAACAGAATGAGATCGCCGTTAGGTTCCAGAATGCATACACGCATGCATAACAGCCAAATATAACGAGGTATTTCATGAGCATACTTACATGAAAGCTTACATAGTTCTGTCTTTGAAAATGTATCATTCATATCCTCTGTACACTGATGACCTTCCAAAATATTCTCAGGGGCCTCGACTTGGATCTTCGTGACCTGAGATATCAAATGAGGAGGTTTCCAACATTAGGAAAACAGGGGCCACGGGGGTATTCCTAGGGTATAAGATATACCAAAGGTGAACAACTTCCCCGAGCTGGTGAACAGACATCGCCTTCGGAAACACGCGAAAGCCAAGTCACAAATCAATATATACTGAACCGCAAAAGAAACATCACCATGGATAGATATATGAGAAACCTTATTTATCCAAACACTGATAAAAAAAAAGATAAAACTTGGCAAGACCGATCATCAAGGTTAAAATTAAAGTGTCAAATGTTCTTAAAGTGAAACACAACACTATAAAAAATAGTACTCACGGAAATGCTAGAAAAATGATTTTTGATCGACAAATCCACTCAACATGAGAGATTTACAAAATTGCAATATATCCAAATCACTTACATTGCACTAACTGGGCCTTCATTGCAAATGATGATGGGACATACTGAAATGGATGTTTACTCGTAAAATCAGGCAAAACTTAGAAGAAATCAGACCCAGTAAACTTAAAAATGTGAACAATGAAACAAACTATATCTTACGTGTGCGCGAGAGGTGGGTGACGGTCTGTGTCCCAGTCCCGGTTGGAACATGACGTGCTGCACATGCAGGGGTTATCTTAAAGGTAATACAGTGTTATCTGTGAATTTGCGAGTTGCATTGCCACTTCATCAGTAATCCCTTGTAAAAGCATAGTGGACTTCAATAAAGCTGTCTATATAATGACAGTGATGTTTGTTGCATCAAACATAGTAAGAAAGTATAGAGTTTCTTCAAAAGATATGGGGGAATGGCATATGTCCAGAACTGAAAAGCACACAAAACATTTGCCAAGTATCTAGTATTTTATGTATCAAAATGAAAAAACAAAACCAACATCAATTGAACTTTATTCCACAAAGAAATCTTCATGATTTACTGGAGTTACTTTTTCAACATCATTAAAGCTAATTTCAGATCATAAATTTATTTTGTTCCACTTTTGCTGCATGTTACTCTCTGACACCAACTCACAGAACTGATGAATATAAAGACTGATTCGCATTAAGTGCAATAGATCACTGACAAGTAAACTGTTTGTCACATCAAGGCTATGTTGTACTGGACTGGTATCTAAATATAGGTTGAGCCAAACCCTGATCTCATTGAATATGCATGACAACCACCCAGAGCCTGCAACTGCTGACAGAGAGATGGCGGCAGGTTATGTAGGGCTGTATGCTGTATTCTGACTCTGTGATCTTCTCATTACAAGAGAGTTTTTTCACAAATGTTTTAATAGTCATATAAATTTTACAAAATCATAAATGTTTTGTTATGGATGCCATTTTGTTTACATTCCTGTCAAAAACAGTGTATTCATGCTTCACCTCATTTGATTAGGTTCCGTACCAAATAAGGGTATTATGCTAATTTGATACCTTTTATTAACCAATCAAATTGCTCGCACACCAGCTGATCATGGTAGAATTAGTTATAATGCATGCTCGGAAGCTAAGGCATTTAGTCACAGGTCTCTTCTGAGCTTGCTGGATGATATTGCGTCTTCTATGCTGGGGTACCCTACATTTTGATACCATAGAAAGGATTAGTCTTGTAGAACTTGTTCAAAATGATTTGTGCTCTGTGATTAGAGAAAAATTAAAACAATGTTTAAATGTAAATTTATTGATGTCGATGCCCAAACAGAGTTGCCTGGTCAAGAACACCCATTGGCCTTATTCAGATATTCCCTTGCAAAAATGACACAACTAATAAAATTATTTTCATTAGAATTTTTATATCCATTTTTTTATCATCTAGGGACTGGTGAGCCGAATGCTGTTTCTACAGCGACTGAAACATATTCTAGAAAAACGGAAACCACAGGCAGTAACAGTCATCCAGACTCTGGAGATGTTGACCAAAGTTGTACAGCACTCCCCGAGCTTGGCATATGAGGTGAGATATAATGTTGAGTCTTATATAGCGCTAAATCCAGCGCTGCGTGCTAATACTGCACTACGCACTGCTCAAAGTGCTTCAAGCATTATTACCCCGGTCAAACCTCGGCAACCCACTGAGGCGCACAGAAGGTTATCCACACTCCACGTCGGGTACCCAGTTTAAGCTGGGTCAACTGAGACAAGTGGAGTAAACTACCTTGTCCAAGGGTACAACACGGCGCCAGCTGGGCTCGAACCCGACTCGTCAGATCACGAATCCGACGCTCTACCACACGACCACCGCACCTCCAATGATAAGATATAGTGTTTGTGATGTTGGGCATTCTTCAAGTTTCAAGTTCAAACAGTCCAACTGACTTAGGTTGTCAGAGGAGGTCTTTAGTTATGTCTCACAAGGTGATGAGGTTGTAGGTGACAATTCTCTGTGTTGCAAAGAATCATATACTTGTTTAAAATCAGCTCAATAGGCATAAAGATCTTCACATCCAAATCTATCTTCTTCTAAAGTAATAAACTTAACTCCTATTAGTTCTGTTGGGTAGTGATGTGGTGTCACTTAGAAAGAGTAGGTCCCCAGTAACCCGATGAAAGTCGTACAGGGCGATTTAACATGGAATCCTTGGCTAACACTTTTCTTTCTGTCATTTCCTTTTATTAGCTCGCCAGAGACGAAAGTCTCGGGAGAGGTATTGTGATACCCTCGGCGTCGGCGGCGTCCGTGGACAGCAGGTTAAAGTTTTTTCAAAACCCTATAACTTTTAATGTTTTTGAGGTACGA
>JAUELE010244702.1:0-11180 GCA_031471655.1 Diodora aspera | reverse complement strand
TGAAAGGTATACATCTTTGTACGTCAGAGATAGTCTCACTGACATGTAGACTGCATGCTTTCAACGTGTACCATCGTCATTCCAAGTGTGTTCTCCTTACGTCAGAGATAGTCTCACTGACATGTAGACCGCATGCTTTAAACGTGTACCATCTTCATTCCCAGTGCGTTCTCAGATGACATTTCTGATTACACTTAACATTTGCACAGTAGCTCGTCTCGAGATGACGTAGACTAGGTTATACATAATTTATAAAGAGCTAAAACTGGGGAAATCTCTGACGACAGTTATGAATATTTTAAAAAGGTTATACTATTTTTAATATCGGAACCTTTTGTACAGATTTTTTTCCTCACTAAATGGATTTTATTCGACGGCTTTGCTGTTCAGCAGTGTACGTGTTAAAATATTTTAGTTTCTTGAACACATTGTTGACGTATACCGTGTATAAAACCTTGCGTCACGCGACTGATAGTCACTGTTACTCATTTCTGGTGACATGTGTTTTTGTAAATACCCAAACCAATACCCAATTAGCAATAATAAAGCGTTTAACTCAGACAGCCCACGATTATCTTCTAAAATGGTGTACCACCGATTATTTCATGTTGGTGAAATATAAATTAATGTAAAACGACGGTATTCAACTGCGTTGTTGATGGAGTGACGGAGTATGTTGTCTCGCCAGAGATCTATGTGTATACAACGTGAGGGGCCCTGGAAGAACCAAGAGTTGAATACTGAAATACAGGCGAAAGGTCCCAGCCCTGCGGGTCGCAACTGGCCGCAAATGAACCTGCTTAATATCTCCCGCTTGGTGTCAACAGGTTATGCATGGGAAGAACCGCTTTATATTACACATTAATTTGACGTACGGGATCCTGTCTGCCACAGATTCACGGAACTCTCTATGCTTTGATATTACTTTAAAATCGAAAAGAAGGCAGAAATCTTGCAAATGTTTGCTGTTCAAATACAACCACGTGAAAAGTGCAATAGATTTCTGGAAATATATCTGAAAACAATATGTCATAAATTATAATGTACTATACGTTCTTGTTTTATCATGACACAGATAATTGATTTTGTTCTCAGTCCGATGGAAATGTTTTTGCCTTGCCTGACAGCTGGAACCTAAATCATTGTATGAAAACTGCTTTCAGCGAAATGCTTGCATGTTCTTGTACATTCCTGCAAGTTACATCAATATTAGCAGGAAACCCGTGTGCTGCTGTATTATTTCAGTGTCAACTTTATACATAATTTAGAGAAGTAAAAGTGTTGAGTTTGTTGTGAAATGTCTTTAAAAGAGTTACTAATTGCACGTGAACCATATCACATTGACATCCACACGCAACACGTTTATCTGTTGGAATGTATTAAGAGCATCTACTAGTATTTATTTCCTGAAACGTTCTCACTAATAATTGCAAGAGTTACTGTGTGATGCTTTGGTTATATTTTACTCTTGAATTGATAACCTGATATAAGTTGGCACAGTAACTGTGGATTTACGGATAATCCAAAATACATCAAATAAAGGCAGACATCTTGAGGACAGGAAACCTAAGAAATAATAATGAAGCGTTTTATTTGCTGTGTGAGTGTTTCAGTCGTATTTGTATCTAACAGGTTTGAGATGAGCAGTTTCCTGATGGCAGACATTCTATACACATTTGTTAATAACGTGTTTGAAACATTGGCGTTTTGAATTTGAAAATGATTTATTGCAGAAAATATTTCAATTTCAGTAATATTCCTTAACCTCGCCATATTCCAGTGAGATTAAGTTGGCAGAGGATTCGTTATGTTTTGTTTTGAATAACGAAACTCCAGACAGGCAGCGTATTCAAGTGGACTCGTTTTTCGAATACCGAATTAAGGGTCATCAGCTGATTGAGGGGGGATAAAGCCCTACAGGCAAGCAGCGGATTCAGATGGATTCATTGTTTTATTTGGAAGCCTAGGCTAGCAGAAGATTCGGGGCTTCGTTGTATTAATAAAGAAAACCAAGACTGGCAGTGGATTCAGAGGGGTTCGGATCTTTCAATACACCTAGGACAGCAGCGTATTCAGGGGGATCCTTTTTTCAAATAACGAAACCGAGGACAGCCTGCAGCGGATTGTAGGGAATTAGTTTTCGAATAACGTTACTCGGGCCAACAGCAGATTGAAGTGGATTTTATTCGAGTAACTGAGACCAGGCCAGCAGCGCGTTCGTTTTTTCAATGCGTCTCCTCCATCTATATCTAAACTAGCCACAAAAGGAAACCGTGCATAGCAAAAATGAAAACGTATGTTAGCAAGACTTATGTATCTAACTTCAGCTTTGAACACAGCAAGTATTGAAGTGCACCGATTAAAGATGTCAAAGGTTACGGCATTGGGACGTGCAATGCGTTAATGCACGTGCATCTTGTGACACTATTAAGAACACATAAATGTCACAAGTTGCTTTCGTTTTGGTAAGCTTAATCGTTCAAACAATTGAACGACAAAGGACTCGCACGTCATGCCACAGCGTCATCATTATTAGAAAATAACTTTGGACTAATAAAGTGTTCCAATGACAAAGGCATGAATTCAGTAAATATCATAATATTCACATTATATTTGCACAACCCTACACTGATGAGAACAAAAACTACAAACAACTGTGTAATAGTGATTTCCTAATGCATGTTTATCACTACATGTTGATACAGATCTGTGAGCTGAACCTCGCAAAATTAGTTTATATCAGCTGAGATTAACCAGAATACTACTGTCGTAAGGCTTTCAAGTCATAAAGAGGACTTCTAGAGAAGAATATGGCGATAGTGTGTGTAATGTTCATGAATAGTGAACATTATTTTTGTCTTTATGAATACATTACTGAGTGTAATTATTAAAAGGTCAGAAACAAGCACTAGTGTTTCAGATATTTGAAAAATATCCGTTCCATCTTTGTATGATCCAAGTAAAACTTACAAAGAACTAAATAGTCGAATTCTACTTCATACGAGCCGTATGTATGGCCCAGTTAAATGTAAATGAAACGTGAATGTAACGGATTTTACACCGTTACCAGTGGATGGTATTTAACATAAAGTGACCGATTTATCTTACATAATACCATCTATGTAGTTATTGTACGAATAAGTTGACTGCGGCAGTGCATTGATATGTTGCACTTATTCCTCTTAAAATATTATATTCAGCATGTATCCTGTGGATGCTCGTACAGAATCTTTAAACGAATATATTTAGTTATACCAAGAACTTTCCTTATTGTCTTTAGTAGCTCGATGAACGTTGTCCTGCTTCACTCAACACCACAAAGTAGTGACAATTTGTGTTTTCCTTCCTGTCCCTTTACAATTTGTGTTTTCCTTCCTGTCCCTTTACTTGCCAATGCCAGTATAACTGTAGTACATAATAACATTTGCCAACTGTTTTATTGGCAATATCTATCTTGGTTCTCGAATCCAAGTATTGCCAAACCAATCTGGAAATGCAAATACTGTGGAGTGGTAGAGATCAGGACACTGATGTAATCACAGATTGCATGTACACTGTGTCATGTATTATGTATGAGGTTCCGTGTTCCCTCCTAATCCGTATTACAGAACAACGATATTCTTCATACAATATACACTTAGCTCAAGAAAAGTTTGAAGCCGGAAGTTTACTCTCGGCGACCATATTCTGAACGCTATACAGCTCGAGTATGCCATCCCAGAGGTAACGAGCGCAATGATGCCTGTTTTATGCCTTATTTTCTCTTCCTGCAACTTGTCTTGCCTTCTGATATTTGTTAAAGTATGTCATTTGGGAACAACTCAGTTTCCGGACGAGCACAACACAAGTTTCGTTAAAGTTGAAAGTCGCAACTTGTCGCACATTACTCATTAAATAGGATAATACCGACAACCGCCATGCGGACATGAAATCAATGTTCGTATATTCAGTGAGATCACAAACATTATGTTACATATACTGTTCATAGTTACTCTCTAATACAGTTTCCTGTCAATATATTCTGTTTCGCTTTTAAAATATCTAAGGTCAACTTTTTGAGTTTACCACAGGTTTTCTTTGTAGTACCGCTCGAAGATTCACCCTATAAAAACATTTCTGGTAAAGTCAGTAACAATATGCCAAGACGTTCTGCATGAAGGTTCAACGTCTCATCTTCAAAGTGCACCCGTGTTCTTGAACGACAGACACTGTGACGGCAATTTGAGAATAATTGCAACAGTAAGGAAATTGTTTCATTGCTTTGCAAAATCATATAAAGACAATTATTGCATGCATCGTAAGAATGATCTTTGTGTTCTGGAGGTATCATCCACACGGACCTTAGAGCCTCCTTGATTGACCCTATGTGAAGTATGTGTTGTGTATGTAAACAGCCCAATTGATTTGTCTCGGTGATAGTGAATGACAATACATTTGATTATGACATTTCGTTATGAGACAAGTAATTACTAATTCATTGTAACTTCGTGTATCGAGTATCTTATAACAGCATGCAACCAGGCTTTCGCGTTTATTAAGTGACTTGTTCTGTTTAAACTCCTGGGCCACTGTACTGTAGACAGGCTGGGCGTCATCAGCCATGGGCGACAAAAGGCTAATAGACAACTATTATCAGGAGTTAATCACAGGGGATACTCTGCTTTCACTAGTCTCTGGGATAGAGGATGTATACATCACATTTTGAGACTGTCAATCGAAGGCGGTTCCTCCGATCAATAAGAGACTGGGAGTCTGATCGCAGTCATCCAGCAGTCAGTGCCTGTACCCAGCCAGAGCAGGTAGCAGCACCATCCACAGCAATGCGCCCGTACTAAACAAGTCTCCCTTCCAATGACAGTTCTCGGATTACGCTGCATGGACCCGTAGAGTAGACAAGTAGAGATATAGCTTTACCAATATTTGACAACTGGTCTGTGCTGTCGCATTTCCAGTGGTGATTGGAGGCTATCTAAGTGTGTATACGCACAGGAGGATGAGAAGAGAAAACGGATTAGACATATAGGAGTGTCAGCAGAAAATGTATGTATTATATATGTTGTGTGTCCATATATTTTACCATATTGTTTGACAAATATTGGTACTCTATAAGTTAAAGGATTTTTAACACTTTTAATTTCGTCGTTGTTTCGTCTCATGCATTTAAAGCGTGATGATTTCTAAACATTGTTGCATTGTGTCAGTTTATAACTTAGAACTTTTCCATTCAATGTTTTACGGATGTTTGGGAATACACAGCAAGACTATTCGTTTGATGTCAATTATTCTCCCTGCTTTGTCAGGTCTATAGGTAGCTTTTGTTAAAACTATTTTATCAATTAAAAAGTTCACAGGACAGTTTTATGATAGGTTCTAGGTCCTCTCTTTCGGAGATTGCTACAACAATATGGCTAAGGTTTAGTTTATAAGAAGAATTTGACAACTTATCTTTTCATTAAAAAATATTCGGAACCTTTAAGGATATTCTAAATCCAATTTATAACCAAAATTTATCGTTAGATATTGAACTTAAACTCGTATGTACTACTTTAAGGAATAAGTTCAACTCTTTATCTGGTGATATATTACTTCAGGCTTACCCTTTTACCTTTACATCGCTTGAGGACTCTTGGCAACGAATATTTCGTTGATGGATTGAAGCAAATAATTAATCTTGCAACGACACGACCCGCCAATGGCAAACTTTTGAACTTTTCTTACTATCACTTTCCTTTACTTTGGTGCGGCAAAGTTTTAAGTCCATTGATTTGTTATAAATAATGGCCTGAGGAAAGCGTTCATAAGTTTAGTCAGGTACCCATTACACGCAGGCTTAATGGCCGACTGAGTCAAAGACAGAGAGGCGCTGCAGTGTTATTGATCCTGATCATAGCCGTGCTGCAGTGTGCATTATTTCCATAATTATAAAATCAGTATAGTGCCAAAAAATAAGTGGCCCTATGACAATATTGAGAAAGACTTAAGGACCTCGCCACATGACATATCGTACTTTTGCAATAGTGGTTCTCAAATGGTGTTGCCTCATGCACCCTTCACGCGATATGTCAATGTCATTCCCCCTTCTCACGATTCTCCAGCTTGAAAGGTGAATTCCAAATTACATACATATCATTTCTGGTCCCATGCCTCCTCGCAATCCTAAAACTCTCCTCCCCCTCAGCCGTAAATCTCTCCACTCCCCTCATCCCTAAAATTCTCCTTCCCCTCAATCCTAAAATTCTCCCCCAACACCCCTCCCCTCAATCCTAAATCTCTCAATCCTAAAACTCTCCTACCCTTAGCCCTCAATCCTAAAACTCTTCTACCCCTAGCCCTCAATCCTAAACCTCACCTCCCCCCTCAATCCAAAACCTCTCCTCCCCCTCAACCCTAATCTCTCCACCCCCCTCTTCCCTAAAACTTTCCACCCCCTCTTCCCTAAAACTCTCCTCCCCCCTCAACCCTAAAACCCCCCCTTCCCCTTCAACCCTCCACCCCCTCAATCCTAAAACTCTCCCCTCCCCTCAATACAAAAACTCTCCTCCCTCCACAACCCTAAAACTTGGATAACTACTCGTTGCCATAATATTTTGTGGCATATACCAAAACCTTGTTATGGAACGACTTGAAACATGTATGGATACCTACAAAATAGTGATAGGATTTCTTGCTAAAATTTAGCGAGCTCGACGAACCAGTTTGGTTGCGTTGTCCAAACATCTATAGAATCTCTTGCTACAATTGTGAATCCCATCACTGCTATAAGGGTCTTCTACAAAATTAGTTCACAGATGATGGGAAAGCACTGTGTTGAAAACCTGCTAGACAATATGCATTAAGCATTACTCTGTGTGCTCTATAATCAGCTATTCCAACACACATGTTTGGGTGGTCGTTTGTATTCAGTTTCAATAATTGTATTACATGATTATCAGAACTTCAAAGATTTTAATATAAATTTATGGAAATATCCTGCAAACTGGTTGCGTAGTGAGTTATTAGTTTCTGTTGGACAACTCAGATTCTTACTGGGGGTCCTGGAGGTCTGACATACGAAACGGTTCTGACGGACGGAATCTTCCCCTGGCGTAAGAAGGAAGTTGTTGGTGTTGTGTTACATTTACAAGGGTTAGCGATTTGCGCATGAAGTTATTGTAACGTCTGTTTTATTTTTAGGGAAAGATATTCATTCCAAAATATATCACCCACCAGAGGATATGTTATGAGGACGTCGGATACAAATCTAGAAATGAATACATGTACACTTAAATGAAGCTTACATGCAGTTGTTGCTATGTAGAAATGTCACAAATTAGCATACATCTTCTTCTTAAGATACAGTCTGACATTTAAAACGACAAAATAATCAATGAAACCAGAAGTGTCGAAGGTCGCACTGGACATTTAAAGGGGGGGGGGCGTGTCGTCTAACACGAACGATTACCACATTCTGCATTTCCAGAGCACTGTTACTTCCACCACAGGCAACACAGTCGTTACACTGTAGCTGCCAGTGTCGCTATAATGATGAATATTTCCTTACATAGATTGTCGAAATCAATGCTTTTTCCCCAAAGTGTAACATTTCCAGACCAGTAAACGTTGCGTGCTGACTTGTCTCTTTTCGTGATTATTCGTCAAGAGCTTTCATACAGAACACAGTTGGGTCGGGCACGGTTCGAGGGGGCACGCAATGGGCTGGAATGTACACTGGAAGATTTGCTGATAACGTTGGTTAAGTGGTAGTCTCCAGTCATAACAGCATTTTAACCATATTTGTTCAGCAATTTCCTCTTCGGAGTATAAATACTGAGTCCGAGATTGGTAAATATTTTGTGTCGTTTGCTCTCCCTGCTCCCGACAAACCATCTCTTGTAAATTATTTTCCTTTCATAATAGGTCAAGTAAATGAAGCATAGAATCTGAATTTGCTGATAAATGCATCACCCAGACGCAAGCATTGATTTGTAAAGCTGATAATCTAAAAATATTTTAAATAACTTTCACCTCAAAGATTCCGTAATAATGTCTGTTTCACAGTTTTTATCAAAGTCAATACATTTTAACGACGACGACAAGAAAGTTTGATTTTGACCTTCATTTAGAATGCCATTGTTCCACAGAAGTACTGTAGCTCAGGGCGACATTTCTTAGAGAATATATTCTAGTCCAAATATAGATTGGAAATATGTTACACATTTACTTGTTATTGTTTCAGTATTATATTGGAGCAAGTTTAGTGCTGGCGAGGAGCACATTTACTTGTTATTGTTTCAGTATTATATTGGAGCAAGTTTAGTGCAGGCGAGGAGCACATTTACTTGTTATTGTTTCAGTATTATATTGGAGCAAGTTTAGTGCTGGCGAGGAGCAGTGTGACTCCGAGTGCTGAACTAACAAGTTGTGATTGGTCTCAATTCCTTCCAATATAACTAAAGGGACCTTACTTTAATTCTAACAAGCCGACATAGTCACCAATATCCCCCGCCATGTGGCTGACGATAATGATGTGAATGAACTATCTCATTATTTACTGCAAAAGAACATCGAAAGTAGGATAGCACATTTGGAAACATAATGTATCAACAATGCAGGATTCAATGCTGAGACCGCTTGCTAACAAACGTTTCAGAAATTATGGCCTCAAAACGAGCTTTAACTTGTTTAAGACAGTCAAACCTATTTTCGCAATATATATATCCATAGTAGTGAAAGGCACAGCTAGAAGTACACAGATTAGTCTGACGGACACACATAGTTTGAATAAATAATCATGATTGGTTTCACAGTAATGGTTCAATAACAAATCATACCATGAACAAAACTTTCTAAGTCCAAACTGTTGCCCTAGAAACTGAAAATTAAACACTTTGAGATCAGTCCTAGTAGTAAAAGCCAAAACTAGACCACTAGCCTGATGTATGTACAAAGTTTCATGATGAAATGGCCAAAGGTTCAGAAGTTATAGTCCAGAAAAGAGCCTTATCCTATATTTTGAGACTAAGTGAAACTTGTTTTCCAGAAAACGTAAAAAATGCAAATTTTAGGAAAATTCAAGACAGCAAAAGCCACAGCTAGACCACTATGCCACTACATGGTGGGGAAATATAAAAAGCTTTAATATAGTATTCAATTTCTGCTGTGGAAAGGAAGCTTACTCCAGTCTGAGGTTAATTCAAATTTGTTTCCATGGAAACAGAAACATGAACTATTTGGTAAAATCCAAAATAGCAAAAGGCACATCTACAGTATCTAAATGACATATGTACGAAGTTTTGTAAATATAGCTCTCTTAGTTTTCGAGCTCTGCTCCGAAAACGATTTTAGGACAGATGAACGGACAAACCAACCAATGAACGGACGGACGGACGAAGCCCGTTTAAATATCTCCCGCCAACTTCGTTGTGGCGGAGGATACCAATGCTATATATTTGGACTGAATGTACATCTAGAGTATTGATTAAGATGAAGCAACACTTAGTTGGTAGCGAAATACGCCATAAATAAAAAGAATGTTTGACGTCATTGTGAGGAAGAGGCTGTTGCTGAAGGTGGACTCGGTACGGAATGCGCCGGAAGTACTGTCTTGCTTGATGATGCCTTCTACCGGTAGTATATAACACCACGTCTCGTTGGTGCAACTCCGTAATTAACATCACACATGTTCCCCATTGAAAGGTACTATCTCTCGTAAATATATATATATATAGGTCATTCTCAAAACATGTTACATTTTGACTGAACCATAAATGCAAAACCAAACTTTATTATGGGCAAATTTTACATCGCTTATGCAATATTCAGTGAATGGGGGTATGGATTCATAAATTGGGGAGCTTAATGAGCTTTAATTATATTTTTAGTCAAAACTGAACTCCCATAATGTCGAAATGTGTGTATGTGCTGGTACCCTAAAGAAAAGTAAAATTTTACTAAAATTGAAATTCTGATTTTCCCACAATGGGCAATTAGTTTGGTTTTTAGACTTATTTACAGTCAAAAATATTATTTACGGAGAATTCAACAGAATTAATAATTTGATATACATTTAAAGGAAAATACTCTAAAAAATAAACAAATGAAATAGCACTTTTTGCCTTTGCTTGAATGTAAAGCCTGTTTCATGTCTAATAAAATCTTACATGTGTTGTCGTAATACATTTAGCAAACTAAATGTTATTCAATAATATAATCTTTGTGGCAGTAGACACATCCAAGGCAACACAAGAGACTGAATAGGTAACACGCGTACGAGGGACACGATTCCAGTTGTTCTCGAAACCTTGCTGATACATGTATATATTTGCATCAAACTGAATATGACAATCCAACACTACACATAATAACTGAGATAATGGTACTTGATTATTCGCAATCATTCCCATAAACCTTTACCTCCAGTGGGGAGTCACCGCTCCATCACGTTTAGAAGTTCAGTGATGACTGGCAATAATATGGCATTATTTAGACCAGTTATAGAATTCTTCGCACCCTAGTAAATGCAGAAAATTGTGTCTCAGACCTATGAATTGAAAATAAATTAAGTGGGAGGATGCCCCAAACCGCCTTCGACGTTTCATACATTTCTGGACATTTGCAGCACTGCAGTATTGGTTGATGTTTGTGTCATGGAAGCGGAGGGGGTGCTTGAGTCTCCTCTCTTTACAGGGTAAGGGCTGACACCTCCTCCCCCTTTTAATTTCTTCACTAGAAATCGCTCAGAACGCTTCTCCTACGATCTAGGACCCACATAGCTTCCGGGGCCTGGACCTTCGTCTCATGTCCTTCAATCGTACCCCCTCTGCAATTGCTTCTGTCGCCCATGTACTTATATTACATTATTTGGACTAGCTGCAAAGCTTATTTTGACCAAAATATATGCAGGAAAATGCGCCTCAGAACTTTTAAAAAGCACAATTTGTCCAGGGGAGAGTGTCCCCAACCCCCTACAATACTCCTCGCTTCGCTCATCGACATTAAACTTCCGGCACTCTCTTTCACAAAATCCTGGGCCCTCTGCCCTCTCCCTTTAACTACCTGTTAATATGCCTGTAATAACATTAAATATCAAACGTAAGATTTCAAAACTAAATAGGTTGTCGGCTATTACCTGAGAAAAAATAGATGGTCTCACGCCATGAGATAAAAAACAATAGTTTGCAAGAGAAACATCTTTCAGCCCC
>JAUELE010244691.1:0-11180 GCA_031471655.1 Diodora aspera | reverse complement strand
CCCCGCCACGCTATGTGTCCTAACTGTCGAAAACTGTCGCAGAGTCGCGACATATAGCGTGGTAACTACATGTAAGTGCCACGCTATATGTCGCAACTGACGTAATTTAACTGGTTGTGTCTCTCTGCCACAACTGCCTGTCACCATTTAGCCGCTGCATATACTAGTAATAAGTTTTCCATTTCTGTACAACTACTTCTTCATCTCTGCAAACTGAACCATCTTCTAATTGAATCACCATTAGAATCTTCTTCTGTCGTTCGCTACCAACACCCACTTTTCCAATGGATTTCCAGAATTTACTTTTATTTTCATCATACATCTTCTCGAGATCACTGTATACCTTGTTTCGATACTGTCCTTTGCACCTCTGGACGCACCGATCAAAATGCTTCCGATGATTTATATAGTTCGTCTTAAACTCTTCTTTTCTGAGCCAGATGCTCTACACCACGCCTTTTCAGCAACACACATAGCATTCCACTTGTGTGTTAGATCATCGTTCCACCATGGTTGTTTACACTTTCTCTTTCGGTTCCTTCCTGCAGAGAGCAGGATCATCTTCACTGAAAGTTTACTCTGCATTTCACTATGAATAATGTCCCAACACTGTTCGTAAGCTTTATCAATATCGCACTGCTCCTTGCGTATGGCTTCCAGATGATCTTTCACTCTACTTAACTGTTCACGGGTGTCTTCCGACACCAAAAGGTCCTTAGGAGGATCCTTAGTAAGAAAAACAGGCTTAGAATTTGTTGCAAGCTTTGTGTTCACACATTCAATATTTCGGTGGCAAGAGTTCCCACTGTTACATTTCCAGGTAAGGAGAGCGTTGTCAACTTTCAGCATGGTATCTTCCTCTATAGTACCAACACAACCAGCAGCATTACAGACTTCATTTGGGAGTTTAACTGTAAACTTACTATAATGACTAAGATATTCATATGGTACGAAACAGTAATCAACCAGACATACCCTGCTCAGATATAATGTTATGCGTATTATCATTTACCTCAGATCCTCTACCATTGAGCATGCACATATTCGCACTGATTAAAAAATCTATACATATTTTGCCATGAGCATTTTGTGTAAACGCAATAACCTGTCTCTCGGGTAACTGGTCTACACCTTGAATAAAATCTGATTCATTGCCGCACCTGCTGTTTAGGTCACCACAAATAAACCAAATGTTTTCAAATTCAAATACCTGAGACAACACATTGTCATAAAAAGCTTCACCACAAATATTTCTTGTCGAATTGTCTGGAGGTAAATAGCACACACCATGCGTAATGAATAACGTTATTACTTTTGTTTCTAAAGCTCAACCATAAAATACCTTCGCAAGAGTTGTCTTTTATTTCGATATCAAATCTTTCAAATAGGGTTTTTCACATAGACACCTACCCCACCAGATCCTCTGACTGCAGTTTTGTTTAAACTCGTTCGGTTATATCAATACCATGTATATCCTTCCACGTTTAAAATATCGTCTTCTCGAAAGTGTGTTACGGTTATTCCAAGAGAGAGGTTAATATTTAGTGTAAACATATTTTATTTCAACAAGTTCAAATTGGGATTGGCAAACAAGCATTATCTGCTTATGTAAATGCCGCTCCAGTTACAAAGTTTAAAACAAACTTGGCGATACAGTTTCAGGTTAAATGAAAAACTCACTCAATACAAATAATACTGGTAAGTGTGTATCACAGAAAGATTAATATTTAACGTGCACACTCCAGATATACTGATTTAGCGCCTGGGGGATATGTTGCCTAAAGGGAGTGGGAAGGGTGTTAGTATTTTGGTCCCATGTAAGAGGAGAGAGTGTGGAAGGAGGTTTGTGTTTGTTAGTGATTATCACAGTTAGCAAACTTTACACACTTTTCCGCAGAGTAGAGTTTTGTGAATGAATGTCACGTGACCAGCCCTGCACATTCAAGCACCCGCCTTTCACCTAGTACGCGTTGATGTTTCATTGGACCGACTCTCGCTTTACACTCTCAGGAGTAACACTAAAATGTTGTCTGCGTGGGATATACATGTAGTTATGTTAACATCATATTGAGCATACATGTCCAAAAGATGCGTTTAGAATCAATGTTGGGAAGCGGTTTATGATACTGACAAAACCCGACTTCGAGGTCTCTGCATGACTATTCGGTGACACGTTGTGACAACGCCACAGGTAACTGTTTGTGTTTGTTAGAGAGATAGATTAATTTTTATCATGCACACGCCAGATAGGTTGCCTAAATTGAGGGGGAAGAGTGTCAGTGCTTTGGCCCCATGTGAAAGGAGAGAGTTGGAAAGGTGGTTTGTGTTTGTTAGTTAATACAGGTACGGTGTTATGATGGGATACGAGAGAAAGGAGAAGTAGTGGAAATTATTTTTAATAGGATTTTGTTTTGTTTTGTTTTGTTTTGTTTTGTTTTGTTTTGTTTTATTTTAGTTTATTTTATTATTATTAAAATATTTGTTTAAAAATAATAATGAATGAGGATTCACCTAGGTTTTAACAGTTAGCCACCTTCTGCGTAGTGTTTTAGTTTTATTGTATATTTTGTTTTAGGTCGTGATTGGTTGTGTTGACTGTGGGTCTGTAGGTTTGCGTGTCTGGGTTTGTTGATTAGACTTTGGGTCGTGTGTGTCTGCATGTTAGTGAAGACAGGTGTTATTGTAGGGTAGGAGAGAAAGGAGAAGTAGTAGTAAGTTTTTGTTGTTGGTTCTTTTTGTTTTTGTTTATTTAAGTTTATTTTATTATTTAAAACAATTGTGTAAAAATAATAATACTGAATTTGGATTTACCTAGGCTTTAGCAGTTAATTGGGCTTGGCGACAAATACAATGGATCATATAAAGCAAATAGAGATAGTCTGATTCAAATTGGTTTGTTAATTACTGTTGTGCTTTCCTTTGTGACAAGATAAAGGAAGCGGGATCTTTGATCTGTGTCAGTTGGTGACTTGACATACATGTAGGTCTACGCTGTTTCCTGGAGACTTTGTTTTCTGTACACCTTAATTATGCAAACCTGGTCAGCGAGTGAGGATAATCGTTGTGTGAACAGTAACACTGGGTAGGACTAACTGCTGTTGCAGTAGCTTGAGTATCTCAATCTACCATTGTCTGGGATTGTCGGCGGCTGCTAATTACTTGGCCAGGGCAGCGAGGAACTTCTACGTCACAACCTCGTTGTAAGTAGATTTTTCGGGTTAATTGACAGCTGGAAGATTCAGCTTTTTTTGCAACTTTGACAGTGAATATCTTGCTCAATAGTCATCGGAATTTCGCGAAATTTTCGACATTCGTTATTTTAGATAGAAAACGTTAATTAAAAAATAACTTGTGTCTGCGTTTGGTATACTCTTTAAGCACGCGTTTGCAAACTTGTAGACCTGTACACTAACACAGTATAAAGTACAGATTTGTTCTAGTTATTTTGTGTACTTGCGTTAACATAAAATACACCTGCTACTGTATACTCTGCCAACAGTATTTTGCAACGTTGAGAATATTTTCTTCACTTCAAATCCTCTCTGGATGAATATATTTGTCCAGCAGTTGCTCTTATTCGCAGAAAACAGGGATTGCGCTTTGGAACCAAAGTTATCTAGCTGATATTAAAAATATTCAATAAGCCGCAACTCTTGAGATGAAATACCCACAAGTTTTATAACGTATATGGAGCACCGATAACCGTTGACATAATCTGCCTCCAGAAACGCCTTTTTGCCGAACGTGCGATAGCCGTTGACATGACAACGAAAACAAGGTCATAGACGCGAGCAAGTGTGGGTAATTTTAAGACTGGTCTATTATTACCAGCTGATATTAGGTCACCCAGTACGTTCTGGATGGATTTGTTTCCTGTCTATTTAGTAAGGTCAAACATAGGTCATGGCTCAACAAATTGACCACCACCAAAAATAAATTGATACATGTCTCGTAATAACCCTGCATGATTATGACTGTGATATATCGCTTTTTACAATATTTGCACGACATAATATGGCTAATGAGCGAATCAGAGGACACCTGTACTGATAATATCCGTTCGTTATCAAAATGGCGACGGGAGGCATACGAAATAAAAAACTTTGCACCACATAATATGATTAATGAGCGAATTAGAGGACATCTGTACTGACAAAACCGACCGTTATCAAAATGGCGACGAGAGGCATCCTATACCCGACCACTCTGACCCCACACAGCACAGTTATCTCTCATTAAAACTACACAAGTGGTCTCGTCTCAACATCACAGGCACATTTTCATGATCGCTGGGAGTTGTGATATACATACATTGTATTTTGTTTGCTGAAATGTTATACTTGTACTGTTACGAAATGTCTTCGTGAAACTGGCAGTACTTTGTATCACACATTTATCAAACAAATTAAGATTATTCTGAGGATCTGGTTTTGGTTTTGATACCGCCCCTGCCATTCTTGTTTCGTTGACAATAGAATTCAACGAATCCAATTGTCCTTTGAAAGAACGTTTCCAAAGTAGGACGGAGCTTCTTCCAATCGTGCCCGCACACAAAGGAAATAAGAAATGTATTCGGCTTTCAACAGCAAAACTGGAGTTTAAACACGCATACTACCGAAGATACAAGTGTCGTGTTCCTCGGTAAGCCAGTCTTTCATGTTATATGTATGAGCCATCAATGTTTGTTATCTACTGTATGCAAACATGCCGAACCGGCCCTTGTCTCATTTAAGAATGTCTACTATCGGGCAATTTGCATAAATTGCATATACATGTACTCGTTCGGAAATGCCCCTAGACTTAATTGCTTGCTGTATGTTTTTACTGCATGTTCTTCCTGTTAAATCGTTTTTCAGGATCAAAGGTGTATTACCATTCGATTATTTATATGGTTGATATGTTTATAATTAAAGTATGTTGATGGTTCATAGGTCTATTCATTGACATCGGTTTCACAAGCATATATCAATTTATTTTTAGTTTTGCTGATCTTCAGTTCGTCAAACATTTAGTAAAGTAATGAATGATTGTAATCATTTAAAGATTTTCAACTTCTTAAGATTAAACAAAATTGAGAAACAAATCCACGTTCGACAGTCTAAGATATTGCAACCTTTTAATAGAATCGTGTACATACCGTAGGATACGATGGAGAGCAAATATCGAAGTTGGTTTCTGGAAAAAAAGTTCACCACGCAAAATGTGCATAATTGAATTCGTCACTACGCAAAAACAGTGACGAATTAATTCTACCCTTTGCAACATAATATTGACAATAATGAATTATACTGGTCACATAAAATGCTTGTATTTGCACGTCACAAATCTCACAAAGTCACATCTCCTCTGCGAGCGTAGTATTGTTTTTCATCTTTGAAAACAATTGAAATAATTTGGGAAGGTCCCTTTGATAAATGCATGGGCTCGGAAACTGTATGCTTCAAGCCAGGGAGACCCCCCCCCCCCTTTACACTGTGCGTCGTGAAAAGTGGGTCGACGATTCGTTCCATTCGTTTTCCGTGGATAACGTTGATGTCTGCCTTTAGTGGTAAGATGTCTGCCTTTAGTGGTATGGTATATGCTCCTACTCTTTTCGAGGGGGGACATTCACAAAGACACTTGAGCCACTACCCGGATTCTGTCTGTCCTAGTACCTGCGTGTATGTGACTCCGTGACCCGTAAGAACATTGTTTGTATTTCTACCTTGATTGTGTCACGTGTCCTTTCCACCATTGAAATTTAATGTGGTGACTATTTGAGTATAAGACTATGTGAGAGCTGAAAGTTAACCTTCTACTGAAATAGGTTTGAACTAAAATTGGGGTAAGTTTTTGCTTGACACCGTATAAGCAGACGCATCGGGTAACAGTCTATTATTAGCTATACATGTTTTATTTCTGTTTTTGCATTGAGAGAGTGATTTGGAGTTTTACGTGGGAGTCGGCAATTTTTTCGCCGCGGTCACCAACATCACGTCGGTGTCGGGGCTCCTGTCTCTCCGAGAGATGCCCGGGCGGGACTCGAACTATAAACGCCAAGGCTGGAAGATTGCCGTGTCGACGCGCTAACTAGTGTGCCATCCCGTGCTTCGTGTTTGCATAGACGTTTTCTAAACGATGGAATTTGTATTGTGGATATGTGAAGAGTACAAGCTTTATAATGCTTGTTTAATAGTTCTGTTCTTCATACAACTCTGTTCTGATGCGAGGCGTGCACACGTCTAAGGGCAACAATGAACCGGTCTGATAAGGGACAATAAGAGACAAATATTCCTATGTGCCCGAGCTTTCAATTAAATTAATTGCATTTCACTGACATTACACCAAACACGAAACTTTCAATGCGTCATATTGAGGTCAGCTTATATTAATTTCAGGTTAGTCGAGGCGTCGTCATGCATCACTTAAATTGCCTACATGTACACTGCATGTTCGTCATTGCGTGACGTGTTCGCCCCGTTTAGCTCGTTAACTCTGTGCCGCTTTGTGTCTCTGCTGTTGGCCTCTATCCGATCTGCATGCCACCTTTGTTCCCTCCCTCAATGTATTCTGCGATCTATACAATAGCTAAAAGTTAAAAGTCAGCTTATTTTACGTCGCCTTTTTCCTCCTGGCAATAGCTAAAAGCTAAAAGTCAGCTTATTTTACGTCGCTTGCACCTAGTGTACTCTGTATTCGTGTTATGGTACGACAATGAAGGGAATAGCTTCTGTTCATATGCACATACCGTACATACTTATTTAAAGTTGGATATGCGGTCAAGCTCAGTTTGTTTCTTTTTAAAAATCAACCACGAAAAATACACGACAGAAATAACATGTTTGTCGGTGTTACAGCCTCTCAAATAACCTCAGTTATTCCGAGACCCCCACGCCATAAAATATACTCATGATAGTAATGCTTGTCACCCCCAGATATATTTTTATATTTTTAAAGGATAGAAATATTTCATTGTTTTTGTGTCCCAAAATACGTAGGGGTAGGTGGTGACAACCGTTATTCCCATGAGTATAGAATAACATGCATTCCGAACTTTTCCGACAGAATCTTGAAAACATATTTTTCGTAAACCTTTGAAATGTTAAACTTGCATTATTGATGTTTTTTTTAGCAATATATATAATACATCACACATACATGACATACTTATGAAAATCAGTTCTTCACATTTTTTATTTTGATATATTTTATCCAACATCTTTCCTTATCATTCAAATACAGCATACATCACACTTACATGACACAACATATTATAGGGTATCAAACAAGGAATTCACAACCGCTCAACCCTGACTACTAATCCAGCCAGCATGCTGGGTGAGTGAGAATAAACCTCCACATACATGTACTGAAGCAGCGCGTTGGCAGTCAAAAATCACTCCTGTTGATTTATGACAATCATCGCTAATTGAAGCAGCACGTCGGCAGCGTGCAGGCGTCAACGTTTTTGAATCGCGTTCAAAAATGATTTCGCTGTTTGACGCTGTTTAATGCGCAATCCCCCATTTTTGATGTTAATTAACACAAGGTATAATCATCACTCAGACTGCCGAAAAGAATGTCAATGAAGAACACTTTATACTCGACATACAAAAGCAATGTTTCTTTATGAGATAGATACTACAAATTGAAACGGGGAAAACACCTACAAAATATGAAACTTTGAATGTTATCTACTTTTTGATAACTATTAGCGAAAAAGGTGCTTACGTGTCTAGTTTCGCCTGATGACTTTGGATCGTATACAGCCTCCTGGTTACGACCTGGTATATTCCTCTAAACATATATGAAAACAATGAATTTCAGGATTTATGTACTGAATATGACGCGCTAACGCGCTGCTCCATCTGGGGGTGAATTCGACACCTTGACGCGCTGTCGACACGCTGCGCTGTGCTGCTTCAGTGTGGGGAGGCCTTTACTGTATTTCCGCATTGTAATCTTAGGTGTTGAGGCTTGATTACGGGATCATCTGTATTGTTGGTTGCAGGCAGACAGACAGACAAAGGTGTTTATTATAGTCACACCCCATACAAATTACAAAGTTTGCAGTAGTAAAACTTAAAGTACAAACGAGCCACTCCTGTAGAAATTATGAGAGACTTTAAAGTTTTTCATTAAAAATACATATGTATAAAAAATATAAATAGAAGTGTGAAATTAATCATCTGTTGTAAATACAATCTTTCCTTTTAGAAATAATATTACGACAGGTTTAAGTAGCGACAGAACAGATATCTGGGTGGGATAATGCGAAACCTAGTTTCTGCATGTCATCAAAAAACCTTAAATTACCAGATATATTAAAACATTTGTTTGTTATAAGAGACATCTCTGAAATATACAATGGGTATTTCAATAAAACGTGACATCCTCAGTACCATTTCTACACAAGAAACAATATCTTTCCTCTAAAGGAGCTCCGTTATAACGCCAAGTTTCAATATGGACAGGGGTTCGCCACATCTACAATTAACGAGTGCTCTTCTTTGTGAACGGGGCATGTTATTTTCCACACAGGGCTCGACTGCAAATTTTGTTTAAAAGCAATACAATCTCAACTAGTTACCACCTGAACAACTGGAACTACAGGGCTGTGATATTTTACACTCCACACACAACTTGTCGAACACTTGTTTCACCTTTACAGTCACAAACTTTACATGATTATTATAAACAATGTTGTTAATATGTTGTAGACCAATTTCAGACATTTTTTTGCTGTACGCTAAAATTTCAATTTCTCTTATTCCTTATTGTGTGGTAATTACTCAATGTACATATTTTGGTCCTGAGATAAGCTCCACAGGCGTCAATATAATCAAGTTACCCTGCACCACTGAGAAATTATTGATGGTGTCCATCCCATATCACCAATTACAACATACCTCGGTGTAAACTTTCGAACTCCTAGAAATAAACGCATTGCTCTGTGAAATTGTAGACAACCCATAGATACCCAACATTCCATTCCATGGAGCTATACAGTTTAGTGTATGTATGGTAGTTCATACCACCAAGACATTTGAATTTAGTAAAAAGCAGGCCCACTCGACTCGCAGAGCCAGCTACTGCTCTCGTCATGTGCTTAAAACCTAAATGTTATGTTAAAAGTAAACCTAGGTAATTGTAACTATCAACGATATCTAATACTTCATCACCAACCAGCAACTCACAGACAGTTCTGCGAACTGAGCGACTTAAAAAATGAACAATTATTCACTCAGCGACATTAACAGTCATGTTGTTTAAAACACACCAGGAGTGAAGATAATCAACATTACAATCAAGTCAGTCTCACTTTCTGCAAACAACATCATTCGCTTGAGCTAAAATAATAACTCTTGTGTCATCAACAGTCACACCTAATGACAAACTGTTTATAGCAATGATAAGATCATTAAAGTACAAACTAGGAAGGAGAGGCGATAGCAGACAGCCTTGTTTTAGACGACATTCTACATCAAACCAGGGTGTATACATCCCATTTAACGTACACAGCACTGCAATGTTTTATACAATTACATGACAGCTCAGTACAATTGTCCTGTTGGCATCACACATTTTTTCTCACAGCACATTTCTATCTATACAATCATAAGCTTTGCGGAAATCAATACAAGCTGTAAACGTACATGTAGATTTACGTTTTTCAATAATGAAAGTTAAACTAGAAATATAACGAGTAGTTGGTCTCCAGAATTGCCTGATGGTTTGTGGATAGGGGAGATAATTCCGTTTACTCAACTATTAGGTACCATTCCCGACTTGAAACAAATGTTAAAGATACTATGCAGAAACAGACCAGTTTTTATTTTTAAGTATCTCTGCCGGAATCTTATCATACCCTGCAGCTTTACCCCTTGCAATGTAAAAATCCATTTCACTCACTCACTCACTCCTGCAAGGTGAAACAAGCATTCATGTCGTTACCTGCATTGTGATTAACATCCACATTAGCATAGGTATCAGCACTTAAGTTTAGTGAGTCACAATACGCTTTCTTCCATACATCGAACACCACATGCGTATCACTGCACACACTTCCATCCTCTTGTTCTACTTCAGTAGGAATTGTTTTTCGTCTTTCATATCCAACGCCCACTTGACCTATAGAGATTACTAAACGACTGTCTGTTAGATACCATGGATCTTACATCGTTGTTTACAAAAGTATCAAACGAGCGAAAACGACGAGTGTGAGATCCATGGTATCTAACACACACGAGTATAGTAATCTATTTCTTACACACGTTACCAAAGTGTCATTTTAGGGTTCATTTGGTGTTACAGATGTGCGCCCCGGCAGCATGATCTCGGGTGTACAGTAGCAGTAGGGATTGTGTATGAGAGCTGTATGAAGGGTATACACGAAGTGTGTTGTTGATGTACGGTATCTGAATGGATATGGTGTATGAGAGCTGTATAAAGGGTATATACGAATTGTGTGAATGGTGTACGGTAGCTGTATGAATATTGTGTATGAGAGTTGTATACAAGACGTATGTTGATGGTGCACAGTAGCTGTATTGATTGTGTATGAGAGCTGTATGAAGGGTATACAAGCCGTGTATGAATAGTGTGTATGAGAGCTGTATGAAGGGTGTACAAGAACTTTGTGGACGACAAGACGTGTGTGGATGATGTACGATAGCTGTATGGATTGCGCATGAGAGGTGCATGAAATTCATACGAGAAGGGTGTACGATATTGTGTATATCACTATGTGAATACTGTACAAGAACTGTGACAAGTTGCAAATGGTGTCCGACCGATGAATGGATTGTGTATGTGTGCGTTATGAATAGCATACAAGAACTGTACTGACGGTGTACGAGAAATATTGTTCAGAATGTCACAGTGCATAATTGTGTAAAATAACTCTACAATAACTGAAGTCTGCCAACTTTCAAAATGCTTAATTATCAACAATAACTTATTCAACTGGACTATATAGTGTTAACGAACAAAGCATTATACCGACATGCCTCAAGACATACATTCACATGTCGCTTGTAACTGGACTCTAATCAATCCAGCTGTCTACTGGCCGTTCACAAGAAACAATGTGCTCATTTTTGATAATCTTGGTAATCCCTTTCCTCTATAAAAACACATTGTTCCGTGTCAAAGCCAGAGTTCATCTTCAGGAGTTTGCGTTAAGCGAACACATTCCGAAT
>JAUELE010244680.1:0-11180 GCA_031471655.1 Diodora aspera | reverse complement strand
TGAGAAAAAAACATGTCAAAATTAAAATCTGGAAAACTGAGTTTAGAGTTACCTGCCCTTGGCAATTAATATCCGGGCAAAAACGAGTTGACGCGGTGGGTCAAGATTGACGCGTGGAGACCAGAAACAAAAGAATTTTTTTTTTAGGCCTAACTGATGATGTTTTCCTTGCTGACTCATGTTGGGGTAAAAGTTAAAACGTTTTGTAGGACTGCAATGATATGTATCAACTGTAGGTTTAATGATCACTGTATGTATCAGCAACACATAGTCCTTTGGGACGCCACACATCAGTTGTATGTGTCAGCTGTGTGTATCGTGCACCAGCTGTATGTATCATGTGTCAACTGTATCATGCATCAGTTGTATGTATCATGTCAACTGTATCATGCATCATGTGTCAGCTGTATCCAGTATCATACATCAGCTGTATGTATCATATGTCAGCTGTATCATGCATCAGCTGTATGTATCATGTCAACTGTATCATGCATCATGTGTAAGCTGTACCCAGTATCATACATCAGCTGTATGTATCATGCATCAGATGTATGTATCATGCATCAACTGTATGTATCATGCGTCAGCTGCATGTATCATGGGTCAGCTTCATGTACCAATGTACTGATTGTCAGATGTAACAATCCCATTAAATCATATACATTGTTATCAGTTGTATGGATCATAATTGCCATGTGTATCAGCCGTATCGTATGCATCAGCTGTTTGCATCCAATCACAATTGCTTATACCATTGTATATATCAGCTGTATATATCATTATCACCATAATGTAATATAAATCTAGTATTCTGCATCCTGTACCATTTGACTGTGTGTCACTGGCTGTTGAGTTGATAGACATCATGTTTTGTGATACTTTTATATGTAATTTGGTATAGCAAAACTTCCTGCATTGTGCATGGAACCAATTTCACTACATCCCACTTGCATCTCGCAGTATTTATTATCTGGTCACATTATTTTTCACTAGCTTTAAACACGGTCTTTGTTTTGTTTTTGAGAAACATATTGATGAATATCATTGTTTAACGAAAGAAAAAACATTCGTTTAAAATTGGGAACAAGAAATAGATTTTTCTTTACTTTTGAAAATGGTTCCAAAAGATGTTTGAAAGAATCTCAATTTGTTATATATTTTCAGATTTGTGTCAATGTATGTATATAGATGTACGAAGCTAAAATTCTAAACTAGGAAAATTCTCATGTGTGTCTAGTCTTGGTAGTCTCGCAGTTTTACAAAACTGAAATCCAAATTTGATCATTAGAATTTTAACATTTTGAGATTTAAATCTGTTTGAATTGACTGTTTGCTAATGTTTCTGGAGTTTCCGGAAGTCATGGCATAGCACAGTGCTTAAAGTGTCGACTCAGTAATCTGAAAGACTTAGCGGTTGTGTGTTCTAATCCATCCTTGTACTCTTCTCCCAGCCCAAAAATGAAACCATACAGTAAACGTGGACATTAGGCAGAAAACGAAGCAGAAAGCCAATTTTAAAAAGTCGTTCATTCATTTTTTATCTCAAGAAAAATCCGAGGAAACTTGAGACTTGACCCAGCAATCTGCCAGCCTTGGCTGCTGTTGGGATTGCCTCCCCTGAGAAATAGAGTGCCAAATTGAAGGCTTTGATGAAAGATTGTTATAATTATAAAAGAGCATTTATTTAGAACAGTGGTTCTGAGAGGACCAGACCACATCCCTCCCCTTTGCCGTCCCAGTTCCTCAATTGCTCTCCCAATTTGGAATTGTCATCCAGTAATGGTGTCCCCATTATTCTTTTAGTGGTAATCACTGAAACAATTCCTTCCAACAGATGTGTAATTCCTCCCATGGGAACCAAGTTAATTACCTCCCTTTGAGAGTCACTGATTTAGAAGTACCGTAAATCCTTAAATAAATAAATAAATGGCCTGAATTTTTGGAGAGGCTTGTTGACCGGGAATTTATATAAGGCAGGCATATATTTAAAGATTTACAGTATCTCTACAAATTTACCAAATTTATGATTTGGTATGAAGCAAAAGTGTCTGCTAAAAAATGTGAATTGTTTCCCTTGTGAATATTTTTAATAACACTTTCCTTACATGTCAGCATTTCTAACCAGTTGTGATGTACCAAATTTGTGATTGAGAGTTTCTCATAATTTGAAAAAATCATAGAAACAGAAAATCTCGAGAAATATTCCATTGATTCATTGAGTACAAAGGAGATTATGACATTAAGATTATAACATCAGAGAATCAACACTTTTGAAGTTGTAGATATATAATATACACTTGTATATAGAATGTACATATGTAAATTAGTGACACCTGATAAAGGTAACTTACTCTTGTAAAAACTAGCTTGATCATATAAGGAGACTAAGACCAGCTAATACAGGGTTCGTACAAAGTCTTGAAAATCCTCGAAATTGAAAATGTAGAAAAGTAGCCCTGGATTTTGGCGTGGAAAGTCTTGAAAAATGGAAATATAAAAAATCCTGGAAATTTAAAAACCCTTGAAAAAAATTGTTTTTTGGGGGGTCCAGACTGTCATATAGGACAATTGAAAATGCAAAACAAACGTTTTAGAAGCGGTTCTGAAAAGTCGCAGAAATTGGGCGTCTAAATGTTGTATGAACCCTGTTAATAATGATAATGACCTGATGAAGTTAGCTAGCTCTTGTCAAGCTTGAATATAAGGAGACTAGCAACAGCTGTAGTTATTTATATCAGCCATTTTACTATTTTTGAGGAATGTACAGCGAGCATAGAAAAGTCACCAGGATCGCCTAATGTTCAGTATATTTTGGTCATAGTAACGGCGAATTCCTCATTGTCATGTGCGAGATATGAAGTAATGAACTATAGATTGGAAACTTGAAATTTGCAATAGATATGTTTAACAGGACAAGAAGACTAATCAAGATACAGTGTTAATTTATTTAGTGACTGTGTGTTTAGAATGTGTATTACACCAGTTGAAGTCGCCATTTAGATTAAGGGTTCGTACATAGTCCGGAAAATTGAAAATGCTGGAAAAAAGAGATTGAGAAAGTATTATTTGTTTCTCTAAAATGTCATAAAGAGAAATTGAAAATACGGAAAACAGTCTTGGAAACTGGCCCTCTTAACATTGTATGAACCCAGTAGATTTCAACCCTTATAGATATGTATCTGCAGTGGAAATTTTCTGCATTGTTTGACATCTTGGCACTGCTCACTGTATAAAGGTTCGTTATTGTTGAAAACTACAAGATTTTGAAAGTAGAGTATAACATTAATTAACCATTTTTTGAATCACCAAAATTATTTTGCCTGATTTTGAAAGTAGCATAGAACATCTATTGACGGTTCTTTATGGTCACCAAAATTATTTTGTAACGACACAGGGTGTATTTTTCTTTTTTTTACTTTTTGTATTTTTGAACAGACAAAATGTCAAGTTTTATTTCAAGATATCTTTGCGAGAATTCTTCCAAGTTATTTTATCATTATATATCTTTTTGTCATTGCCATATTTTTTTTCTTTATTAACTTGGTTTAGCTGTCTCAGTCATCTTAACGAGAGCTGCAAGATTTAAAGATGTAAAGTATTTTGTCATCTCATGTTGTTATTATTTATATTAATCCAAGTAATGCTTGCATTACAAAACCAAAGGCTGACTGGTTGGAGAAAGCGACGGTGTCATCCATCTGCTTTTATCAGGTCTACATTGTCCTTGGACCATGATTGCAGATTTGAACAGGTTTAAAGATAGTTCATACTGATCATTTTAGGATAATATCTGATAATGTAGGGAGCAACCAGTTTTGAAAGTGTCGTGTTATTTTTTCCAAAATAATAGCACTGAAACGTGAACTTACATCAGTATCGAGAATTTGACCAAAGATTTTTCCCCAGGTGGTGTATGGATTGCTTCCAAATATATTTTTTCATGCTATTGCACATTAATTAAAACTTAATTATTTTACGACGCCTTTTGCTCCCATTATGGAGGCTATATCGGCAACGAATGCTATTGCACATGGGTAATTTCTTGAAATATATTCTGCTTTTTGATTGGTTAGTGGTGTCTAAGGTCAAGGTCATTCTTGATTGGCCATTTTAATGTGCAGATTGTGTTTTGGCTGTTTGGTTTTCACAGCTGACCAAAAAAGTCATGTCTAGTTTCACTGGAATTTTGGTTAAATATTGTATTAATGTGTATAGCCACACAACTTCCTGCCAAATACATGTTAAATCCTTTCTTATACCAGTACACCATTTTCTGCATTCTTTTGAGGGGAGTGTATTTCATAGTTCTCTTTTGATGTTGGAAAGTTGTGATTCCCAACTGAAACTTTTTTCTGGAAGAAAGAATATAAGAAAGTATAATGCATAGTTGAAAGACTTGTGTTTAATATAAACAAACCATACTTTTCTTTGGGGAAATACTTCCTTGCAGCAATGGTAGTTAATTAATTTGGCATTCCTACTCTTTCACAAATTCTGTGCAAACATTTTACACTTTTAGCCGATTTGTGTCACAAATTATTGACGATATCAGTGGTGCTTACAGATTGAAAATTGTCAGAGTTTCACCATTTCATTGGGAATCACTCGTCGGAAACGTGTTGAATAGAGGCGAGGCATAAACAAACAAACCCTGGAAAAGGGTGTAAGGTACTAACTTAATGGTGCTATAATTCATTTGGAAACGGCTCAACAGTAAATTCATAATACATATAATTCTTCGCCTGTTGGCTTCTTGTTGATTCTGGGGGGCGCAGGGGTTAGCACATCGGCCCAGCAATCTGCCAGCCTTGGCAGTTGTGGTTCGAGTCCCGCCCGGGCACCTCTCTTACAGCCCGGAGAGACAGGAGCCCGACACCGACATGATGTTGGTGAGACCGTGGTGATGTGGCTGGAAGATTGCCGAAAACCACGTAAAACCCCAAATCACTCACTTACTCTTGTTGATTCTGTTTTTGCTCCACTCATCCATTAGTAAAGTCAAACACTTTAGCATTGAGCAAAACACTTTAGCATTGACATTAGTTGACTAGCTGAAAAAGCCTATACTCATAATGTCATCATTTTTATAGGAACAAGAAATTAATGTAATGTGTTCTAGCGCGATCACAGTTTTAAAATCTTTTGGAGGAAAAAGGGAAACCATTCTAATCCTAGATGATTCAGACATTTTGATGATTCAGACAATTAGTTCTGTGTAAATATACGATGAAGCATGTTCAAGGAAATAAAAGAAGAATCATGAGATGGGACTAATGCTTAAGAGAAGCATAGTCGTGATTATGTGATCATGTTTTTGTCTTCCCGGGAGAAGCATGGATTTTAGTCTCTAGTCTTGGAAATACTACTAATAGACATATCATTGTCATTTTTTTTTTTGGTTGATTTTTAACTTATATTTTATAAATTGAGACAGAGTATTCATTTGAAAAATTCTGTAGACATAATTGTTTTTAGAATAATGTTTTTCAATATTTTTTTGGGAAGTTTAAATTTCAAAAAACTGATCAGGATTAGTGTTCAAAATTGTTCTATCTACCTGAAGGCATTGACATTTCCAGTAGAGGCAGCCATTTTAATTCCAAAATTCCTGTAGCAGTTAGTTTTGTTAATGATATGTCAATTTTATGTAATAATATTGTTTGTTCGTCGCTCCAGATTTGAGAAATACTCATGGTGTCTGCCACTGATACATTTTTCATACATTAAGGATTGTATCATGACTTAAGTTTTTTATGTGAAACATTGCTTTTTGAAATTTTGGATTCCTCCAAATTTTGGTTTGCATATTGGTGTCAGAAATCCCTATTGATTTGAAGTTGCCTGCAGTTGTTTTTTTTTAAAGAACATGAAAGATGTAACAGTGTGAATTTGCAAAACAAGTTAACATTCTCTCTGTTGAGTAATGATCTTTTATGGTCCAAAAGTGAACGTATTTTCACAAAGTCAATTTTGCAATCAGAATATGTTGTCAGTCAGACAGTATCCCAGCAAGAAATATTTTTCGTCAAACAGTTGAATTTAATTTAACATTGGCTTGTATGATTTCACCACTGTTTATGTGAAAAAACAAAAACAGACCATATAAAGTCTGTTCATTTCAAAACATGGTGAAAGTAAAGTTTAACTCTCTGGATACAATGAATGCAATACGATATATCGGCTCTGGCAAATAACTGAAAATAATGGTAGATTCGGTAGGTCTGTTTCGAGGGGATAAAAATTAAAAATTGACCTACAGGTTTTGCGCTAATTCATGAAAATTCGTATTATGCTAAAAAGGTTGAGCAAGTGACCTTGAACTTGGATAAGTAGGTCAAGGTCATTATGTCTTGTAGATACTTACCTTACACTGCCTAAGAGACTGCTGTCATTTTCTTGCTGGGCATACACATATATATCCAGTTTGTTTGGGGATGGTCAGCTATCTGTGTGCCCCTTGCTAAGTTTGTTTGCCAATGTTTTATACTTGTGTTGAGTATTGTTTATGTGCAAGTTCAGTTCACCTGGAGTGTAGAATGAGTATTATGTATGTTTAGCGTGGGCTACTTTATGCAGTATCTGTGATGAATTAATTATAACCAACAGGTGCAAACATAAGTAGCCAGGAAAATAACTTCTCGGGGCATCCCACGATTTTCTGCATGCGTTGTGATTTTCTGAAATTTGTACATAGATAGACATGTTAACTCACTTTGTTTGAATAGTCATTTCAGTGTGTATTGCGATGGGGTGTGGGAGGCGTAGTGGTTAGCTCGTCGGCTCAAAAATCTGCCAGCCTTTGCGGTTGTGGTTCGAGGCCCGCCGCGGCACCTATCTTTCAGCCCGGAGAGATAGCAGCCCCAACACCGACGTGATGTTGGTGAGACGTGGTGATGTAGCTGAAAGATTGCCGAAAACCACGTAAAACCCCAACTCACTCAGTGTGTATTACTTACTGAAAACATAATTTTGAAATTTACTAAAGGAGTCATGGGATGTTGCAGTGGTTAGAATGTCGTCCCAGTAATCTGCCAGTCTTGGTGGTTATGGCTGCGTTTCTCGCCGGGGTACCTTTCTTTCAGCCCAGAGATTGACACCTAACACTGACTTGATGCAGGTGGCACTTCGTGGTATGGCTAAAAGATTGTCGAAAAACATGTTGCATCCAAATAACTCGCACAAATATCCTGAAAGTGCAGAATTCAGAAAATTTGATATTTTTAGAATGCTTGCATCTCTGGGTTTTTTTCCAAGTTTTTTTCTTATAGACCAAAAGGATTGTCAAAAAAATGTGTAACATCCAAAATAACTTACTCAAAAAACCTGAAAATGCAAAGTACATAAAATTTGATATTTTTAGAATACTTGCATACCGGTATCTGTGTTTTTTTTCCAAATTTTGTTATTATAGATCAAAAGGGTGTCCTAACAATTTATTTTTACACTAAATATTAATTTGTGTTTTTCATTGAAATTCTATTTATTGATATAAATAGGTGCAATATACACTGAAATGACTAAACCATATTCATTGAAATTGACGGGTGTCTGTCGACACAAAACCTCCCCTGAGTTTGCCGTTTCCCCAAATTGGTGCCCCATGTGAACATTTTCTGTGAAGTTAATCCTGGTCATTTGTGTTTGCATTTGTAAAAGTGTAATCAAAATGTTTGTGCATTCATGTCATGTCATATTTAACATTGTAGCATTTTTAATTATGCTCTCATTGTTTCGTGCCTGCATCCTTAAGGGAAAGGAGTATGTTCTCAAATTGGATGATGGCTGAGATATTGCCTCCTGCAATGTAAAAATCCATTTCACTCACTCATATAGGATACACACAGTTTTTTAAAATCCAGTTTGAAATAGACATTTTTGGATTTAACAATATCTAGTTTCATATCCTTTTGACTAGTGACAGTAGCTTTAAATATTTGAACGTTTGGCTCAAAATTGACATAATTCTAGTTCTTTGACTTCATGAATCATGACCCAATTTGATCCCATGAAATAAATCTGTCATTTTGACAAACATTGCCCCAAATGGGGATGAGTAGGTTAGTATATGCTATGGTACCTGTGAATGTTTAGGTTACTGTATTTCCTCTAATAAGAACCTGTGCCCTTATTCTTTAGCAGGATACTCAGATACTGATTTCTATTGAGCACGGGATGGTGCAGTGGTTAGCTTATCGGCCCAGCGATCTGCCAGCCTTGGCAGTCATGGTTCAAGTCCTGCTTGAACCTCTAGAACCCATAGATTGGAGACTCACACCGACATGTTGTTGGTGACACCGTGGTGATGTGGCAGAAAGAATGCCAAAAACCACATAAATCCGAACACTCAGTCTCACTCTATAAGAGCCCTGGCTTTTTTCTTAGAGGCCCAATCCTTATTAATGAAGCACCATAACTAAAGTGTGGAGTTTAGCTCAATACAGATGTAACTAAAGAGAGAAATAATTGAATTTATTAAAGAAGCACCGCCTCTGTGCCTGGTTCTTATGAGGGGAAAATACTGTACATATCTTCAAGGCCTTGTTCACTGTTCAGCATCTTTGTGTTCAAACAAATTATATGAAATGTAATTATTAATTTATTAAAAGTTTGTTGCTAAAATTTGACATTTATTAATGAAATGTTGCTGGACATTTTTTCAGTTGTGACATTTTCGATACTTTTTGACATTTTGAACTGTCTATTTGAGCAGTTTCAGACAAGCAAACTGGCTAATGCACCATTTTTAAAACATCCACTTGTTTCTTTTCACTTTGATCTTTGTGAATGTGTAATATTACAAAAATTCAATTTTACAAGAAATGTGATAATTGTCATGAAGTGTTCCATGATTTTAAAAGTTTGAAATACGAAAAGGTTTTTAAAGGGATTATTACTTGGAATGAAGGATGTTTCAGCAAAATTATACATTAAGTGTCTTAACAGATTAATCATAAAGCAAAACTGGTTTACTAAGTACAGCTATGCAATCTCGAGTGGATTTGATAGACGTCAAATTTGATCCCTTCATCTGGTTCCAGTTAAAAACCTTTACATACAAACTACTATGTCTAACATAGCCATTGAACATTTGTTAAATTTTGAGATTTTATTTTGAAATAAAGTGATACATCAAATGTATCTGTTTATGCTGTTATTGCAGTATTTTGATGGACTTGCAGTGAAATATTGTTATTAACAGCCTCGTTAAACATGTAATTTGTAAATATGAATAAGTTTGTCACTGACTCAGAGGTTTCGGCCATGTTTACAATGCAATAGAAGAAATGACAATAGATTTTTGTCCGATGATTTGATAAGTAGAGGGATTAAAATTGTCTCGTTCAACAGGATGTTTGTATTTTGATGAGAGAGTTCAGTTAGCGTGCATACTTTAAGTTTGACTTTGGGGATGTTCTCATTTGTGTGTCTGCTTTGAATTTCTTTCACAGAAAATACAATTAGCAAATGGGTTTTTTTTTTTAATTGTTTTTCATCCATGCATCTCATACATATGTTGCAACTTTTTATGTTACATGTTGTCAAATCTGAATAAAACAAAATCGATAGCCTTAAGTCTTAAGTCTTAGTTATTTTAACCGTATAGCCGTTCTTCAAAAAAGATGTGGGCCCGGGTAGCTCAGTTGGTAGAACGTCTGCCTCACAACCGCAAGGTCGGTAGTTCGAATCCCGGCTTGGTCACTTTCGTTCGTCTCAAAAATTTGGTGCCCTTTGTACCAACCGTAGCGCTATGGTTGAAATATTACCCCTACTACGTTAAATCACATTCACTCACTCAAAAAAGATGTCTGAGGTGGATAGCCATACTTTTGTCAAGACCTTAAGGCTGTAAAGTTCTTTAAATATATTTTAAATCAGAAGCTGGTTATTATTCCTGGGACTATGTAGCCTTACCTAGCCTGAGGCAGGCTAAGCTGAGATGGCTGTGGTAGGATGAGATGTTCAGTTTTCTATGCCCCGACTCGGGGTCTTGACAAAAGTCTAGTGGATAGCTAATATGTTATATCAGATTCTGCCAAAGGCTTTTTCTTTTCCATATACCATGCAGAACTCGTGCAGATTGAGATGGTTATCAAATAGTCATTCCAGGGGCTGATTATTTGAAATCATGAGCCCTGAGAGCTATAGGGATAATTGTAGCCGTGCATTCCACCCAAGGCACACCTACTTGACAATATCAGAACAAAAGTGATAAATCATCTGTTCCACTGTTGATGGATTTGGGCCCATCCGAGACATTCATCTTTGTGATGTTGTGTTGAGGGCATTGCAATAACAGGACATCAAGCATGCAGGCTTGCGGAATGCAGTTGATTACTGCCAGTTTGGAGATTACAGAGATGCAAGTCTGATTAAATTTACAGCAAATACAAGTCTCTGATGTCATGATGATGTCAATAAATATCAGTCCTTGCATTGTGTCCTTGCTCGTGGCCTACCTGATCATGGTCGATCCGACACCTTCCCTCTTGGTTGCACACGTTGTCGCTGTCATGAAATGGTGGAACGATGGACATTAAAATGGCGTCCAGCCTGCTGTACACTCTGTTCAGCAGCTAATCTACCGATTGCTTAATGACATTGATTTTCAGGCATTGGTGGTCAACATCCCATGTTTAAAGGCAATAATTAGTGTTCATTTTCACAATGACTTTTCTGCTAACACTTCAACTCAAGAAACTGTCTATCTGTTCAAAATAATTGTGAACTTTCTGGACAGGCTAGTGTAAATGGTAAGCATGTGCAATCTGTTTTTCCACAAAGAATTACACAAAATCATGTTCAGCTTTCAATTTCAATCAAGATTCTGTAGCAATGCAAATGAATTTCATGCTACAAAATAGTGTGTTAACCTTTTTATACCCCCGCTACTAAGTATCGGGGGTATATAGCGCTCAGCGCGTCTTTCCGTCCGTCCGGTTCCTCGCGTAGCACATTTACTAATAGATGGATTTTAATGAAACATCACACATGCAACCTCCACATAGGGGAGCTGTGCCTTTTGGGGGTTTCGGTCAGGCCCTGGCTCATTTGCATAATTTATTCATGTTTTTCCATATTTGGACTTTGATTTTGTTCCGCCCCTAACTCAAATAATAACAAACAGAATTTGAAGAAACTTCACACATGCTATGTCCCTAAGGTGTAGATGTGCCTTTTGG
>JAUELE010244669.1:0-11180 GCA_031471655.1 Diodora aspera | reverse complement strand
CTTGCAGTAGTGAACTCTTATATCATCTACAAGGATCGCACAGACACGAGTGTAATGTCGGCAAGAAAATTTAGAACAGAATTGGTGAAGGATATGATTGAGTCTGTCAATATGGAGGAAAACATTGCTGGCTTCTCCAGAGGTCCAAGAGGACGGCGTAGTCAGGACGAACAACCCCTCATGCGACTCCAGGGCAAACATTTTCCACAGAAAATTGAGCCAGTCGATGGTAAGAAGAACATATCCTGTGCATGTATAGTATGTTCACCTGCCCACAGAAAGCTTCACAAGGAGGATGGTTCTCCCAAGCGTCGCTGATATGGACATGAATCCAGTTACGAGTGCGATGTATGCCATACTGCCCTTTGCATTATACCCTGTTTCAAGCTGTATCATTCCACTAAGGACTATGTGAGTGCCTAGTTGCAGAACCAGTGAAATAAAGACAAACTTTGTGTAAATATTTTTTATATATTTTATGAGTAATGTCAGTTCTCAGTAAGTAATTTGTTGTCAGTAAATAATAAATTTATAAAACTTCTCTTTGTTGTATTATTCCAACTTGACCAAAGACAGTGGAACCATTCCTGAAAGATTAGCTATAGAATTAGCCGCCAGCTGTGTCTACAGGCATATATATAGCAGATTCCTCTTACAGTGGAGAAATTCATGGGGCCGCCAGCCGTCTTGTATAAGTTAGTTACCGGCAGCCCGGAAAAAAACCGGCGCCCGCAGGTTAAGGGTTAAAGGATTTTAATACCAGGAAATGTGTTTTACATAAATATCGGACTGGACGAAATGTCGAGCACCCTGATAGAGGTACCTTGGCAGGATTCGAACCACAACCACCACCACAGCTGGGATGTCCCTGGGCCGACACGCTAACCACTGCACCATCCCACGGCCACGCTGTTGTATATGAAACTACGGCTGGAAACAAAGAAGTCAGGTTTAAATAAATGTACTTGTTTATCCGAAAATCCTGTTTTCGGAACCGGACAGTCATTTTCACACACCAAACACTGAAATACACACAAAGTTGACTCACCTATCCAGACAATGTTTACACAATCATCTCGGAGTTCACTCACCGTGACACTAATCAAAGAGAACAGCACACTTATCTGCTGGCGGTAATCCTTTGAAGCGTGAGAAATCTTAGTGAAGATGATGGCGGATTGCAGCTTAATTAGATTGCCTTGTTAGTGTCAATTAAAATTGTTATTAGTATTTATATTTGTTAATAAAGATCGAGTCTACGTATGTCTTTGGTTTGTCATGTGGGTATCTGGTTTCAGATATCCGGAAATTCTTTTAACGGACATATTGTGAAAACACGCAAGCGTCTGTATACGCAGGGCACAACTGTAATACAATTTTGAGATAGCTACATTCAAAATTTTAGCCAGATTTGTTCTGCACATAAAACATTCATTTACAACCACATCTTCCTTATTGGCATACACATATGATGTACCTGAAGTAAATGTGTGTGTCCTCACCTGATATATCCAAGTCGTTCATTTTCTTGGTTAATTTGTTCATCACCTATGTATACCTGTGATTACCTGTCAAGACTCTCCTTGTCTTGGATACTATTCTGGCATTTACATGAACATAATTTTCCTTTGAGTTGTTTCTCCTTGTGTCAACTTTCTTATTATTAATATCTACCTTGACATCTGTGGTGTATTATTACAAAGACATAAACTTTCATGGCCTGGCAAAATGCAGAGAATTTAAAACAACTTACGTTCATTAAAGGTTAACTGCCAGATATAACACAGTTAGTCTAACTTGTTCATGACAACCTTTTCACAGAATGGCGCAATAAAATGTTTCAAAGGTAAAAGAGAACTTCAAAGCTATTTTTATTCTAAAATCAACACAGAGATCAAACGCTGCATTGAATATAAATCTTATCATGTCAGTCATGATCTAGAGAACATCAGATTTCTATTTTCCAATTTACGACGATCTCGGTATTAATCAAGTGTCTGGTCTGAAGATATGGCTATTTATTACTGTCGATTCCATGCCTCATTCCTAGTTCATTCTCCATTCAATCAATAGTCTATGTACTGTACAAATACTCTTAGTTGGTTTGGAAAGTGACAGGCAATCATAGCGAACTGCCGTAGGAAACAGAAAGTGTGTGGGTATGTGACAGAAATCTGCACTTTTACTTCTGTTCATATCCGCAAGGCCTCATCTACGAAATCCAGAAATCTTAATTCCCATTTCCTCCTTTTTTATATTTTTTCCTTGAACAGTCTATAAACGTCCTGAGGGCAGGAGGCTAAGGTATAAATGCAATGTTTGCTCTCACCCGATATTAGGTTTACATTACAAGCGGTCAGTATTTGCCAACAAGGCGCTCACTGATCAGACAGAAGCTCTTCCAAGACCTCATCCTGGACAAGTTGCTCCATGGCTTGCAGAAATCAATAGAATAAAGAAAGCAGAGACAAATACATTAGAAACCAGGTGAAAGATGTACCCACACAAACCCAGGAACAAGTCTACACAGCATGTCCGTTTACTTGATTTAAAAAGACTTCATTCCTTAATGTCAACTAGGATGTGTGCTTGAACTAAATTGTAGTGAGAGTTCAACTCTTAAAGTGATTGTTGTACCATCATTCACATGCAGGGCCTCTGAGAGGAATTTTATCAGGGGTATAAAGTTGCTTTCAGGCCTCTTCCTTTCTGAGAGGAATTTTATCAGGGGTACCAAGTTTCTTTCAGGCTTCTTCCTTTCTGTGAGGAATTTTATCAGGGGTAAAAAGTTTCTTTCAGGCTTCTTCCTTTCTGTGAGGAATTTTATCAGGGGTAAAAAGTTTCTATCAGGCCTCTTCCTTTCTGTGAGGAATTTTATCAGGGGTAAAAAGTTTCTTTCAGGCCTCTTCCTTTCTGTGAGGAATTTTATCAGGGGTAAAAAGTTTCTTTCAGGCCTCTTCCTTTCTGTGAAGAATTTTATCAGGGGTAAAAAGTTTCTTTCAGGCCTCTTCCTTTCTGTGAGGAATTTTATCAGGGTTACAAAGTTTCCTTTGAGCCCTTCCCTTCTGAAAGGAATTTTATCAGGGCTACAAAGTTTTTTTCGGGCCTCCTTCCTTCTGAGAGGAGTTTTATCAGGGCTACAAAGTTTCTTTTGGGCCACTTATCGTCTAAGAGGAATTTTATGAGGGATACAAAGTGTCTTTTTTGACACCCTTCCAAGAAATTTTATCAGGGGGTACAAAGTTTCAAGTTTCATAATTAAGTTGATCCTTTGTTTTAATTCATTATATAGTTGACAAAGAAATATCAGCGTAGACTTGATATCAGTATGGAACCCCCCCCCCCCCCCCTGCCATAAATAATTCATTTTGTTTAAAGATCTCTGGTTATCTTCTGTTATGTAACAGTTATCTATACTTTAAAGCACCAGTCCTTCCTCCTGGATGGAAATTGCCCCTGTCACAGCCTGTCATGTGATATACAGCAAAGCACAATTTCTCTCAGCTGCTAATGAGATGAGACTGGTTTAAGGCTGTAGAGTTCATTAAATATCTGTACAAGCAGAGGCAAGTTATTAATCCTGGGACCATATTGCCTTTCCTAAGGCACATGAGGCAGGGCCAAGCAGAGAAGGATATGTTAGAGGGAAATGTTCAGTTTCCTATGCCTTGACTCGGGTCTGGACAAAAGTCTACAGATAGGGTGACTGATTTTATTTACAATGAAAGGTTAATTGACCAGTTCACAGGTTGTACATGGTAGTTTAAGAATAACTTTACTTTTATCTTGCCGGAACCAAAAATTACAATTAATGTTACTTATTCATCAGACTGTTTTGATACATTGTTGAAAGCCTCTGTGCCAGGATACTAAATTATGAGCATGTCACTCTATCAGCTCTTCTAGCCGCTCCCAAGTGTTAAGTATGGCTGAACATGTGCTGGCCACTCGTCATGTAAATGTACACCCAAACCTGTCTGGACAGTTGACCTATGTTTGGGCACTGTCTTCACAGACGCTCTGCCTTTCCACACTTATAATGTGATATTTGTCATGTGCTTGTATCCCAGGTCTGCTCTCATGCCATGTTGATACAATGTCTCCCATCTATTTGCTTTCCAGCTTGCTATTTACCAGGAATGATGCTGTCCCTTTCAGTCCACGGCTTTTATCTCAATACACTGCTAACTATTATAAATATTTTTACAAGGTGCCGAGAAAGATATCTTAATGAAATTTATCAAAAACATTAATCCTGAAATGTCTGCAAATATATACAGAAATCTTATCTGATGCATTATTTGCTACTTGCTCAGAGATAATAAAGTCATTATTTCAACATTAAGAACATATGAAGTTGGGAATAATTGTTCCTTTGAAGTGAATTCAATGTGACAATATTTCTTGATTATCTGGAGTCTTCCCCGTTTTTCTGAAACTTTTTCTTATCTGAAATTATAGAACTTTTCTAATCTACTCAGAATGAAACATGTTATAGATGTTACTGTTACAATTGTCCTTTTAAATATACAATATAGATACTTTACTGATAATATTAAATAATAATAACCCTTTATTATTCAAATATACACAGATATGTTTTCCACGATTGTGGGTGGTTGTGACGTCACCATGATGCAATGCTAAAATACCCATTTTCAACTGAACTGACTGTGGAACAAATGGGAGTCGGTACAACACGGCGCTGGCTGGGATCAAACCCACAGGGGTAACCATCATCGGATCATCAGTCCCATACTGGTTACTCCTAGCTACCACGCCTCCACAAACGTGGACATAAATAACTTGATAGTGATTAAAGTGACAGTATTATATGACTTCATTAATCAACTTGAATCTTATAGTTTGTGATTGAATGTCCAAGACATCCACCTCCACTTCCGTGGAAAACACAAGAACTATCTTCAGCACAGTTGTTAACAATACTCCAATGTTTCATATTTGATTTTGGATCTTCTACGGAAGACTTGTTCAAAGTTACTTTCTTCATGTTTATCTTGGAAAAGGTTAACGAAAAATGTAAAGGACTTTCCCAAATGTTAATGACATTCAAGGACACCACTTCTACCTACGGTATTCCATCTAGATACAGGGGAGCTAATGAGTAATGTAGATGGACCCAGGTCTGTTTGCAGTAATCCTAGACAGGGAGTGGGAGAAGAACAATTAGATTAATGGCTGACCACAGATTGAGATCCAAACTGGTTAACTTTGTACTGGGAGCTCAGCTGTGTTACACTCAATGGTATTATGTTCCAGAGCTGGAGGCAAAGTGTACATACGCTCAAACTGTGTAGGACAGTATCATTGATAGAGTTACTCTCCATGTAACAAGGCCTATATCAGCAGCCTAACATTGTTACTTGAGCAGATTCCACAGATTAGCTGTTACTGAGGGAGGCCGCGGGGTCTCCTTCAGTGGAAACTCAAGTATGGACAATGGGGCCAGGAACGATGACCTACAGCCAACTCTGTCTGAAGGGTTCCAACAACCAAATTCTTCAAGAAGAAATTTATTCCCAGTCTTTACAAAGCTCTCATGAACTTTCTAAATTTAAAAATGCAGTAACTTTCTCAGTTCCAACTTTCTTTTAATTAAAACTGATAGATGTAATGTGATCTTAATTACAGATAGCATTTAAATGTCATTGGGTTGACCTTTATGTTCAGATATTTGATCAATTCCAGTACCATGACTTTTGTTGATTTAAGTTTTGATTTAAACATATTTTATTCACAAAGTAAAATGGATTGGGTGCAAGTTATAACAACTTAGTATGCCCTCTCCTACAGTATTTACATAAGGTAACATAACAGTGGATAACTGGACAAAAGATGGATAAGACAAAGACTAATAAATGCTCATTTTGAGAAGAAGTTAGTGTTCGGACACCTGACTTTTGTTTAAAGATTAACCATGTTTGACAAAGTGTTGACGTATAGATGGCAATATTTTATTGCACAAATAAAACGTTCAGTATATTTGGATTAGGTTTGAACAAACAACGTTTTGCTTTTGATTACCAAACAGGACTGTTGATCCTGTATTGTCCCTTTTCGCGATGTGCCTCTGACATCACATTGCGCTATGGCTGAAATATTGCCCCCTGCAATGTAAAAATCTATATCACTCACTCACTCAATAACAAAAATAATTTTTCAGAACCTTTTCTTGGCCTTATCACTTCTGCTAATATTCTTCTTACCTCAGTTTTTGCACTTCTTTTTGTTTCCAACAATGCAGTAATGATGCAGTAATCTTGTCAACACAGTTGGATATGTGTTCCCATGTGTTATTTATGTGTTAAATAAATAGCATATACTGTAGAGTAGATATCATGAAAGTGTTTGCATCAATAAATAATGTTGTATCCTCTTTATCCTGGCAGATTGAAACAGATTCCTGTTGTATTATCAAACAGACTGAAATTTGAATTCCTTACAGTGTCACCACAAAGTGCCTCCCACTGTGCAAGCTTGAACCCTGCGTCAACATTAGCCATTAGGCATGAAGATTACTAGATAGCTGAATAAAAACAGTGACACGTCACAGGTTATGCCCAATGCAAACAGGATGTTGACACTCTTGCAAATGATAAAGAATGTTGTTGACAGAATGTCATTGCAGGTTATCCACGATCACTTGTTGCTTACATGGCGAGCTGTTCAAGATATATACATTTGCAGTATTTACAATAACTGATATAAGGTAGAACTTAACAACAAAATTGCTCAGACAGTTTGTGAATGCTTGTTTTCTAAATATATGACTCCCTGGTGTGTTAATATTTATCGTGGTTTACACAATCAATTTACGTTTAATGAATTGCCCATGGTTGTCACGTGCATCAGATATAACAATTTGCAAGTGCGCAAGGTGCACCACATTGAAAGCAGTGTCAGTTGGCTTTGAAACCAACCTTACTTGAAGGTCTGCAATGCTACAAGTTTCGGTTTCTTTATGGTCAAATGCGAAATGTTATGCAACGGCAACCCCAAAGACGTCGTTTGAGTTATGGAAACATGGCAAGGGAGTTAGGAACGTTGGAGGAATTAAGATGCTATGCAAGAACAGGTTGCAAGAGCTTTTAATGTTTCACAGAGTGTGGTGTCCCGTATGTGGCACCATATCCAAAACACTGGAAGTGTAGCCCAACAACATGGAGGAGGTCGGGAAAGGGCAACTGTCGTTGCCGATGATAAAACTTTGGTCTTTCAGGCAAGACGTCATCCAATGGAAACAGCAATGCAGCTGCGAAATGAAATGCAGCTGCGAAATGAAATGCAGAACGCTTCTGGTGTACGTGTTTCTACCCAAACAGTGCATCAACGTCTTCATGAGGCTGGATTGAGATCTCGTAGACCAATTCAACGAGTGTCTTTAACCTGACAGCATGCTCAAGAGCGTTTGCAGTGGGCAAACCAACATGTGACATGGACCCTGAATGACTGGAGGCCAGTGTTCTTCACTGATGAGTCTCGTTTCTGCTTGGACCACACAGACCGAAGAGCAAGGACATGGAGACATGTTGGAGAAGGATTCCACAGGCAACATGTTGCCAAACATGACAGATGTGGTTGGCTGTCAGTTATGGTCTGGGGTGGCATATCCATGGACAGAAAAACACCACTGTATGTCATTAGGCAGGGGATGCTGACCGGAGTTTGGTATAGCGATTCTTGATCCTGGCATTTGATTTATTTGTAACTGTTACCAAACTAACTGTTACCAAACAAATCTAATATCCCTATCAGTAGTATATATTAGAAAGTAGGCAAAAGCATGAAACATGCTATATGTTTTGTGCATCAGTCATGGTATAGCATATTTATATATATATATATGTATCGTTCCCAAAAGTTGTTTTGTGAAAAGAAATACTGAATTTGACCATGTATCCAACTTTAATAGTTTTCTGCACTTCGTGCCCGCTGAAAGTTTATGTCAAACATGAACACACCCACACACACCACCCCCATTGCATCATCTCAACTCAGCTGTTCTCTGGTTCTGGTACTACCTGCATCCTGCAGGTTCAACCACATTCAGTCTTCCGGGTTTCCCCTGGTGATGCAAGTGTTCCTCCTACAATAAGTTCACTGTGTCAAAGATTGCCAAAGCAGTTAAAGGGACATCATCAAAGTTGCATCTCCAATACCGAACAAAAACTAAAAAAACATTCAAATCGGTCTGACTGCAACATCAATTCATCATTTAAATAACGGCAAAATCCTAATGAAAATAATAGACAGTTAACTACATTTTATTCGCCGAAAAGTTTGCTCACTCGAACTTGAGAATTAATTCTAAGTGTTCCCCATTTTGGTGACGTCATCGTTTATGGGTTATAGCTAAAAGGGTGACAAACCAAAACCGTGACATGCCATACTTGTGGAAAATCTACGGACAATTCAATGTAATGATCGATGGATATATATATCTTTTGCTGTCACCATTGTGTACATAAAGTGTTGCCATTTCGACCAAATATCTAGCCCCTTTTTGTCTAATTGTGACCGTTTCATCCATTCAATGTCACCATTATGGCGTATCACCGTATTAGCCAGTTCCGTATTTGCTTACATTTGTCCAAATGCAATACACAATCTATTTTTAGCCTTAGACGAAGACAGAAAATCCCTTTTCTTTATCACCTCAATTAGTGTGAAATCTTTGCGGGAAAAAACGGAAAAAATACAGCATGATATTATATTACTAGATGAACAGAAAGACAAGCTCTGAACACAGATTGGCGTACCTGCATCTTTCATCATGTTCCTTTAATGGAAAAAGGGTTTTCTGTCTTCATTACTGTGATAATAGCTATCTACTGTCAGTCTACCTTGGCCATCTCTGCTTTGCCCTGTCTCACGCACAGTTAGGAAAGGTGATATAGTCCCAGGAATAATAACCTGCCTCTGATTTTACATATACTTAAGGAAATTTACAGCTTGACAAAATTCTAACTATGGTAGAGTAAGATGTTCAATTTTTCTATGTCTTTGCTCAGGGTCTTGACAAAAGTCTTGTGGTCAGTTTGCCTATAATAACAGGTCATCACTAGAGTATTGATTAAGGAAAGCCAGGATATTACTATCAATATCACTGAATGAACTATTTTCAAATAATACCATGTAAAAATAATTTTTACAGAAACTGGGCAGTGACTCATCTATAGCAAACAAGGAGGGTATTATATCTATCCTCTGGAAAAATGCTGGTCCCTCATGTGTTAGGTTTTCCCACATTATATGACAATAAACACAGTGATGTTTGTAACCCAAGGTGATTTACTTGTTCACAGTGCATGAGAATATACTCTGCAGTCAAACACATCTTAGTAGACTAACATTTAGTCTATGAAATATACTTCCTCTTTATAAACATAAAACATGATATGTTGCTCATAAAAATTAAATATACTGCACAGCCCTCTTTCTCTGCTGATGTGGAATAGAAGCTAGCTGGACTAGCTTTGTAGACTGGCTAAAGGCTTTTAAAATAAATTTATTAATTAATGCAAAAATAATTCCACAGTCACATGGCAAGATTAACATCTCAGGTAACAAGCCAATATCAAGAAAGCTTTATTTATAACTAATTTTTTTCAACTTCAAATTTTCAATACTTGGAAAAACTAAATTATAATTTTAAATGTAATTAAACAGTTTTACAAAATTTACACACAATATTGCCCTTACTTCCTCCTAATTTCCACCCCACTTTTTAAATAATATTCTTCTTTAATAATGGCTTTGTTCTGTAGGAACTTTCAAAATTAACCAACAGTTGTTCTGTACACTTAAACTTGACATAGAAACACCCTGAACCAAACACACAGTGTCAAGCCTAAGGCATTTGTTTGCAGTTGATAATATCTAATGTCAACAGATTGTACCAAGATAGATGCCAGTTTATATTAATATAAACATTGCTCTTATAATTGCAACTTTTTTTTGGCAGATCACTTGTATGTATACAGAGGGTCACAATCTGGAAAATATATATGTGAGAAATTTCCTCGCTGACTGAAAGTTTCTGTTGAGACTGAATGTATTTATGGATTATAGAGGTTTGATTCATGAACTTGAAGAACAGCAACACATTCTCCACTGCACTGGCAATTCTCGGTCTCAGTAACTACGGCCTCTTGGTTTTCTTCACTGTCATGCCAAGGTCACACTTTCATGGTTCAGGACGCCAGCCGGAAGCCCACAGTTGTAATCCTTGATTATCTGTAGTAAATCCGTTGGCCTGTGGTCATGATGGTAGTGTTCTCGGATAAAACCTCACGCTTTTGAAATTGTGCCATGGAAAACAACAAGCCGGCAGAAGAACAATGGTTTATCCCGGAACACCACAGTCATGTCTACAGGCCGGAAGGATTTACTACCACAATGCTCCTGTCTTCCCACACCTTTCCCATGGACCATAATGCTCTTGGCCTGAACAACCTTGCCCATGGACAAAAACTCTCCTGCCCTGAACAACCTTTCCCATGGACCAAAACTCTCCATGCATGTTAAACACTACAGTGACACCTACATCACTTCAGTGTCAATGTACTGGCTGTAAGAGAGGTATCCGATTGGGATTCAAACCCGAGGCACCAAGGCTGGCAGATTACTGAGCCAATACTGTATTTACTGCACTATGCCTCACCCCTGCATGTGAAACAAAAAGCTTGGCTAGTTCAGGTGTTTAAAATGAAAAATGAAATTAACACAGACAATTTCAGTTGCATCCGCAGGTAGAACAGGAAATTGTCCATTTAACTTCACTTTGATCACAGAGTTCAGTTTGAAGGATTCTTGTTGAGGTAAATTATCAACAACCAAATGTGAACATGATCTCCAAATCTGACTTGAAAAGTCAACATTTTGTAGCTGGAACTGAAATCGGAAACATGAAACAGCTGAAACATTAAGATGAACTGGCGCAACAAAGATGCTTTGTACCAAAGTCATAAATTTAACTAAACCTAAAGCTGACACAAAAGTGAAAAACAGAATAGACAACGTACATGGAATTTGAAAATGAACTAAGACAGCTGATTGTATCTTTACATAGAGAACAGAAACATTCCAATTCTCGGCTTATCAACTTGTGATATATGATTCAGCTAATACAGCGGGTTATCATAGTGGGGTGAAAGAGG